>JAADWV010000760.1:0-14020 GCA_023336295.1 Pythium folliculosum
CGGCCGCCACACAGCGGAGCGCAAGCGGAGGAGGAGGAAGAGGGGGGGGAGGGGGAGGAGGGGGAGGAGGAGGAGGAGGAGCGTCGGCGCTGGACAAGGCCAAGAGCTTCCTCTCCAAGTACTCGACCAAGGCGACGGCGGCGTCCAAGGCCGCGCCGTCCGCGAGGTGCCGTGGCCATCTCGTAGCGATCTCTTTCTGGAACCTGCTAAACTATGTGTGTCTATGTGTCTGTTGGCTGAACTGCAGTGGTCGAACACGGCGCGTGGAGATGAGTCTGGACGACGAGGACTTCTCACTGGATTCGTCCGGAGGGACGCCGCAGAAGCCGTCGAAGGCAGCGACCGGCGGGCGGCCCCAGCGCAGGCACTCGAGCAGCTCCGAGGACGCCGAGCTGAGCCAGAGCGTGCTGAACGACGGTGATGCATCGGCGAGCGCGGTCGACGTGGCGGACAAGCCTCTGGCCACACGCGGCCCAAGTGTGGCCGACGAGCTGCGGCCCGTGGCCAAGGCGACGGTGGCGACGGCGCTGCCAGCGGCAACAGCAAAGACGACGGTGGCAGCTACGACGGGTGCGGTTGGTGCCACATGGGGCGCCCGCAACGCGAAGCCGGCGTCAGTGTCCGATGAGGACGACGATGAGGACGAAGTCGAGAGCATCGTGAGCCAAAGCGACGTGGACGACAGCGTCGACGCGCGGAGGCTGACAGCTCCACCGGCGTCCATGGCGTCGCGTGGCGCTGCTGTCGCGTCGCCGCTGGAGGCCTCCGAGAACGGCGTGTACGAGGACGACGCGTTTGACGAGGCGTCCGAGAGCGTCCAGCATATGGCCGCTACGAATGCTGCAGTTACTGGCGCCGCCTCCAGGGACGAGGACTCGCACGCGCAGTACTCGCTGGACTTTGTGGACGACGCCGACCTTCTGGCCACGAAAGAGGCGCATCCGCTCCCTCCAGTGACCTCCTCAACCAGGCAGATCGAGATGGACGACGACGACGACGACGCGCGCTCGAACGCGTCGTCCGCTTCCGACCGAAACAAAGACAGCTACGTGGAAGCGAGCAGCGGGGAAGAAGAGGACGCCGGCGAGCCCGCGGATGCAATCCAGAAGGATGAGGATCTGGTTCGAAGAGACGTACCGGCAGCGGTGGCCTTCCAGGCAACGGAGCTCTCGGAGGACTACAGCCAGGACGATCGGTTCGAGTCCGAGAGCGCAGCGCACGTTCCAGCGCCCAGCCAACAACGGCACGTTGATGGCCAGCGCACTCAGAACCTTTTACCGCCATCGACCGCGGTGGGGGCCACTCCACCAGCTGCACCGTCGTATTCGTCTCCTCCAGTACAGACAGCATCCGCCGCTCCTCCTCCTCCTCCTCGTCCACCCATAAGGGAGGAGGCCCGGCCGCGCGTCCGCATCGTCCGCGAGTACGAGCAGCCGCGCGCCGGCGTCGAGACGCGAGACGCGGCCACCCAGTTCACGGGCAACCACGCGAGCATCCAGGCGGATCTCACGCCCGACGGCATGCTGACCGGCTCCGAGAGGAGGCGCAGCCGCGAGTCGGCCGCCACGGACCCAAGCCAAGCGTATCAAGGCGACCCGCGGCCAAGAGAAGGCACCAGTAAGAGTGGTGGTAAAGACTCGACCGCTGGGCCATCCCACGCACAGCGAGACGAGACGCGTCCTCCGGAAACCACGCCCCCACCGCCGCCGCCGGTGTACGCCACCTACGGGCTCTACGATCCGCTCCAGCTGTCGGCCGAGACCTCCATGTCGACCTACAAGCAGCATCTGCTCGCGCTCCAGCAGCAGATCCACCAGAAGAAGCTTGAGACCGAGCGGCTCCTCCGCGACCGGATAGCCTCGCGGTACACGTCCCTGCGGGGCACCGACCGGGTGCGTGCTGTTGTCCCGTAGTGTGTGGAGACACCTCGGAACTCACGGTGGTTATTTGTTCTCTGACCTTACGTGGTGTATGCAGTTCATATCGTCGCACCGGCCGCCGCGGATGCCGCTTTGGGAAGCGCTCGTGCGCGTGGACCCGACGCTGGACGAGACGAAAGCCCGGGAGATCGCGCGCTTGGCCAGCGAGGGCGCGGCGTGACCCGGTATGAGTCACAATGATTTTTTAGGAATGGTGGTAAGGCAGCTGCGTGCCCCCATGGTTCAAGTACTGTAGCGACGACTGAGACGCGGGGGGTAGGCAATCCGACGCCACGTGTTGACTCACATCGACTCTACTTGCCCTCGTCGTGCTGTGTCGGTAGGTCTCTCTGGAGCTCCGTCGTGCTCCCCTTTTGATGCAGAACCGTGTCCGAACGCCGCAACGCAGCGATGGCGCTGCGCGTCGATGTGGCCTTTTACAGGAGCGGAGGAAACGCATGTGCTGTGGAGAGGACAGTACGAGTGCTAGTGGCAGTGCCGTCATTCCCAAGCGCGAAGGATGCTGCAGGAGTTCCGGATCTATTGGTACCCCCCTGCGCCTCTCCCGAGTGAACCCACGGCGGTTCCCCCCGCATTGTCACAACCATCTCCCACACATTGGACGGTCGTGGGTTCACTCGCTGCCAAACGAAGGAGTCCACCGGGACTCCTTGGCCGCTTCCTTCGCGCTCGCTGGACAATGGAGCGAGAGATGGCTACACTCGATGCCTTCGATTCGAATCATATGGTAATCACCATCATTCTTTGGTATCTCCAAAGGGAATGACTGTGGGATCCAGATCTGCGCCAGAGCCGCAAGAGGGGGGTGGGGCAGGAGAAGAGGAGAGGCGCAGAGGCGGAGGGAAGTGGAGGAGCAGCGACTGCGCAGGCTGCGCTCCACGATCACCATTCTCCCATTCGCTAGTCAGAGCACCAAGCGAACCCAGCGTCCTCCTCCGTCTCTCCTCCTCGACCACCGGTATTATGGCGCGCAGCGAAGGGCTCCCGCTGCTCCAGGACCCGGCCACGCCGCGCACCAAGGCGCGGGAGCTCGCGAAGCAACATGCGGCGCGGCGGCGCAAGTTCACGGTTGGCGCGGTCGTGGTCGTGGCGCTGCTGGCGGTCGCGGCGGGCGGCCTGCTGTGGCGACGGTCCCACGCGACGGCGGCGCTCGAACGCGCCTCGCCCTACGCGGACGTCGTGGACGCGTACCGCGCGCGCCACGACTTTGACGGCGTCGTGCAGGTGCGCGTGAACGGCTCGGTCGTGTACGAGCTCGCCGGCGGCCTGGCCGACGAGGAGTTCGCCGTGCCCATGGCGCTCGACAGCGTCTTCCCCGTCGGCAGCAACTCAAAGCTCTTCGTGGCCGTCGCGCTCTACCAGCTGCAGGAGCGCGCGCTCGTCAACCTCTCCGAGCCCGTGAACCCGTACCTCGACCGCGACGACTTTGCCAGCTTCGGCTTCCCGAACCAAACCAGCTGGTGCCCGCGCGTGGGCGGCGCGGCGCAAGACTCGCCCTGCGAGAACATCACCTTCGTGCAGCTCATGCACATGGGCTCGGGCATCGGCGACTCGCTCAACTGCGACAACGTCGCGCCCGAGTTCTGCCACCGCACGGCCGACAACCTCGCGTACTACAAAGGCTCGCTCGCGCCGTATATTGGCATCTTCATCAACGACCCGCTCGTGTTCAAGCCCGACACCAACTACTCGTACGCCAACCCCAACTACTATCTGCTGAGCTACCTCGTCGAGAAGCTCAGCGGCCTGCGTCTCGAGGAGTACGTCAAGACCATGATCGCCGACAAGATCGGGCTGCGCGACACGTACTACGACCCGTACTCTGGTGTGCTTGGTGTGCGTCGCAACTACGTGCAGCAGTACATCCACTACTACGCACAGGCGACGGCGGACGCGGACCCAGCGACACGCCAGCGGCTCGCGACGGGCACGTGCAGTCCGTACATGAACAGCGGCGCCGTGAGTGGCTCCGGTGGCTTCCGCTCGACGATCGCGGACATGCAGCAATGGTACACGGACCTGTTCGATGCGCAGGGCACCGCATCTAAGCTGCTGTCGCAGGCGTCCGTGCGCATGCTCGTGGAGCGCGTAAACCCGGTGAACCCGACGTACGGGCAGGGCATCGGCGTGGGCAAGGCGCGCGCCTCGGACGGCTGGCCCTCGCAGCTCGCGTACTGCGGCGGCATGAAGTGCTGCGTCACGTGCCTGGGTATGCTGTTCCCCGAGACCCGCAACGAGACCGTCGTGGTCGGCGCGTTCAGCAACCACATGCACTACGGCTTCCCCGACGGCGCGGCTTTTGAGGCGTACCACCCGACCGATGTCATGGGCATCGACGCCAACGCGACGCTGACGTTCGGGGACGACGGCGGCGCCGTGGACCTGCGCGCGGCGCTCATGGACGCGTACAACAACCAGACCACTCGGGCGCCGTAGGCTCGATGCTAAGGATTGCGTCTTGCTTCGGCTAGTACGTATTGGTCCGGAAGATGATGAGATATGAGATATGAGATCTTGAACTTTGTAAGAGGTGAGACCGGGAGATAAAATTTTCACTTTACTCTTCATCGGTGCGCGCGCACACTGCTGCCTTTCTTTGCCCTACTGCCGCCGTTTGGGCTACTACCACCGCCTGCGTCGCCCGTGGTGGCGCTCGCGAGCCCCGCGATGAACTCGCGGTAGTCGATAAACCCGGAGACGTCGCGGTCCAGGTGGCGGATGACCTGGCGGATCTCGGGCTCGGCAAACTTGTGGCTCTTGAGCACGCGTCGGAACTCGCTGTACTCGAGCCGCCCGTTGCCGTTGAGGTCGAACTTGCGGAACGCGTCGCGCAGATCGCGTGTGTGGCGCGCGATTCGTTCCGCGAGCTCGCGCTCGATCTCGAGTACCGACTGGAGCGCGTCGCCCGCGCGCTCGTCCTCGTCCTCGTCCTCGCTGTCGCCGCAACGCACCCCCGGGTCGCGGCACCGCAACGCGTTGAACACAGTCGTGAACTCGTGGAGCTCGATGGTACCGGAGTCGTCCAGGTCGAGCCGCCGCGCGAGCCGCGCGATGTCGTCGTCCTGCGCGATGCCGTAGCGGCGCATGCAGCGCGCAAACTCATCGTGGTCAAGCGCACCGCTCGCGTCGCGGTCGTACTCGGCGAATGCGGCCTCCACGGACGCGTGGCAGCGCAGCGCACGCCGGATCCACTTGAGCTCGAGCTCGCGCAGCCGCGCGGCCTGCGACGCGCGCCGCTGCTGGGTCGCCGCCGTTTGGGCAAACGAGCGGCGCGGCTCCAGCGGCGCGAGCGCCGGTGAGGCCGACGATTGCCCGGCGGCGAGTAGCGCCCTGTGCGCGTCGCTTATGCGGCCTTCGTGGAACAGCGTCGCGAACTCGCCAAAGTCGACTGTGCCCGACGCGTCCACGTCCAGCCGGCGCACCATGGTCGCGATGTCGTCGTCGCGCGTGATGCCGAACGCGCGCAGCAGCCGCGCGAACGCGTTGTGGTCCAGCGCGCCGCTCGCGTCCGCGTCGAAAAACTCGAACGCTGTGCGCACCGAGCCGTGGGCCTCGAGCGCGCGGTGGATCCACTGCTCCTCCAGCAGCCGCAGCCGCGCGGCGTTGGTCGCGGCCTGGTCCGCCACGAGCCCACGCTGGGGCTTGGGCTGTGGCTTGCTGTTGGGACCTTGTTTGCAGGTCGCTTGCTTGGGGGGCGGGGCCTTCTGCGTGCGTGTGGGCTTGTGGGCTGTGGCGCCGCCGCCAAATGCCGCGAGGAACGCGTCGAGCCTCACGGTGCCTGACCCTTCCGGGTCCACCTGTGCCAGCAAGGCGCGCACGTTGCGATCGTCCGACACGCCGCACTGCGCGAGCAGGTCGCGGAACTGGTCGTAGTCCAACACCTCACGGCCTTCTGTGTCATGGGCTTGGAACGCGCGTTCCAGCGAGCCGTGGCGCGCGACCACTTCTTCGACCCAGACCTGCTTGAGCTCGCGCAGCGCGCGCGACTCACGGATCGGCCCCGCGGGCTCTCGAGCCGGTGACGGCATGGGTGGTGCAAAGTGCGCGAGGAACTCGGCGAGTCCGACCTCACCGCTGCCGCCCGCGCCCAACTCTCGCGCGAGGCGTCGGGCCGCGCGCGCATCGCGCACGCCGAAGTGACGCAGCAGCCGCACGAACTCGCTTGTCTCGAGCTCGCCGCTGCCGTCGCCATCGAACGCGCGGAACGCCGCCTCGAGCGACCCGTGGTCGCGCAGCATGCACGTCGCCAGTGCCTTGGCCTCCACTGGTGCCGTTGTTGCGGCGGCAGCGCTGTCGTCGTCGTCCTGGTCGCTGTCGTCGTCACTCTGAGCATCGACGCCGCGGCCGTCGAGCCCGAAGAGAGCGGCGAACTCGCGAAACTCGATCTGCCGCGAGCCGTCGGCGTCCACCACGCGCACGAGCGCGTCCAGGTCGCGCGGCGACATCGTGACCCCGAGGCTCGCGAGGAACGCCGCGAACTCACGGTAGTCGAGCGCGCCGCTGCCGTCGGCGTCGAACCGCGCGAAGGCCTCGCCGAGCCGCCGGGTCTTCGCCCCGCTTTGCGATTTGCCGAGCTGCTCGCGCACAACCGAGAGCAGGTACGCGCCGTGGCGCCGCTGGCGCTCGTCCTCGTCGCGCGGGCGGTCCATCGCTGTGGCAGTTGCGGACGCGGTGCTTGAGCCCTTGGTCGGCCGGTAGAACAGCAACCCGTTTGCAAACTCGTCGTAGTCGATCGTGCCGGAGCCGTCCTGATCCAAGAACGCCACGGCCACCGCGGCCTCGTCCGGTGTGAATCCGTACGCGGCCATGAACCGCCGGAACTCGGCGTGATCCAGGTGGCCGTTGCCGTCGTCGTCAAAGTCCAAAAACACCTCGCGGATGCTCTTGTTGCGCCCGATCACGCGCTGCCGCAGCTTGAGGCGGATCCGCTCGACCGGGTCCGTGGCGTCGTCGTGCTCCTGGCCGCGCTTCGGAGACCTCCGCGGTCCTTTGCCCTGGAGCGGCGCCACAGACGCCGCCGCGCGCTTGGGCGAGGGCTTGGCGTACGCGCGTCCGCCGCCACCGCCAGGCCCCGCAGCGCTCGCGAATGCGTGGAAGCTGATCTTTTGCTGTGCGTCGTTACGAGCGAGGTGGCGCAGCAGCGCCTCGGCGTCGCGCCCGACAAACCCCAGGTCCCGCAGCAGCACGCGGCACTGCGCCTGCGAGAGCACGCCCGCCCGGCCCGTGTCGTACTGGCGGAACGCGTCCTGGACGCTCGCGTGCTTGACCAGCACGCGCTCGAGCACTTTGCGGTGGAACCCCTCGACGCGCGCGTCTGCCACACCGTCGTGGTCGCGGTCACGGTCGTTGTTATCTTCCTCGCTGCCGCTGCCGCCGGAGCCTGGGAAGCGACGACGGAGCCCGTTGCGGCCCGCGGCTTTCGTCGCTTTTGTCGTGCTCGGTTGGTACGTCCGCGAAGGGAGAAACGTCGCGGCGAACTTCCGGGAATCCATCTCGCGGGAGCTGTCGCGGTCCAGCGACTCCAGCAGATACGCGGCGTCGTCCGGCGCTACGCCCAGCGCATACAGGCACTTGCGGAAGGCGTGAAGGTCCACGACGCCGCCGCTCGCGCTAGTCGTCGAGTCGACGAACGCGCGGATGGTCTCGGCCGCGGGTACGCCGCCCGTGGGGATCGCTCCGCTGCGCCTGGCACGGTAAAAGGGCTCGAGTGCTTGCTTTACGCGCTCCACGATGCGGCGCAGGCGGCGCTTCTCGTCATCGTTCTCGTCGGCGGCGTACTTGGACTGTGAGCGCGCAGCGCGCGTGCCGCCGCCGTCGGACCTCGCGTCGGAGGAGACGTCATACAAGTTCGAGAAGCCCGACGTGCGCGTCTTGGCGGGCGACACCATCGTGATGAAGATGGAGACACTTAATCGGCTCTTTTGCTCGCTTGCAGATCGACTGGCGTCACCGGACGGGTCTCAAAAAATAGACTCGACCATGACGAAAAGCGATCTCTGGCGGTATAAAAAAAGTAGGGGGCAGAAAGAAAACGAGCCGAGCACACTCGACGAGATGAAGAGCCATCAAGATGCTCCTGGCATGTGCAGGAGCCAGCTCCGTCCTCTGGATGGATATCGCCACGACGGTACAAGTGTGAGCGAGCGATTGTCGCCAAAGAGCTCACCTTCAACTCGAAAAGGGGTACATCACATGTCACTTATTCTAGTACATGTGTTCTCATAGTCCCTCAAGATGAGGTAGCATCTACTGCGTTAGAGGTGCCGTCTCCCGCAATGTCGAAACTTCCTCTTGGGCGCCGTTTCGCACTCGGTCGAGTCCCCCGAGCGCGAGGCTCCTCGACTTAGAGGCCAACAAGGGAGCCTGGCGCTCATGCTCATTCCATTCGCGCACGCCCTTGTTTGTCTCGAGCGACTATGACGACGGTCAACCTGCTCCACCGGTACGTTCTTCCTATGTGCCCCTGCCTTCTCGCTCCGCTGACCAACGCGCGTGTTATGGTGTGGCAGCCACATCTTCGGGCTCAAAGCCGATGTGGCCAACAACGTCGTGTACGTGGACGACCACACCGTGGCGTACCCGGCGGGCCACAGCCTCATCATCTACTCGCTGGACGAGAAGCGCCAAAAGTTCATCACCGCGACCGAGAACACGAGCGGCATCTCGGCGGTCGCGATGGCCGCGAGCCGGCGCTTCATCGCCGTGGCTGAGCAGCACGACCGCGCGCTCGTGAGCGTCTACGACCTCAAGACGCTCAAGAAGCGCAAGGTGCTGAGCAGCGCCGAGACGCAGTGCCAGCGCTACGTGTGCATGGAGTTCAGCGCCGACGGGCAGCTGCTGCTCACGCAGGGCGGCGCGCCCGACTGGATCCTCACGTGCTGGAACTGGTCCAAGGGCAAGGCCGTGGCCACCATCAAGAGCCCGCTCCACGTCGCCTCGGGCGCGCTCGGGCTCCACTCGACGCCCAGCTCCAACATGCTGGGCCACCAGTTCGGCAGCGTCAGCGGCCTCGGCATGGCCGGGCTCTCGACCGCGAGCCTCCACGCGATGGCCGGCGGCGCCGCTGGCGGAGGGGACGCGATTGGTACCGGCAACGCCAACGGCAACAGCGCCAACGCGTGCCACGTGGTCACGGCGTGCTCGTTCAGCAACGTGGACCCGGGGCTCGTGTGCGTCACGGGCGCGAACCTCGTGCGGTACTTCCGCCTGCTCGAGAACGCGTTCCGCCCCATGCCGAGCCCGCGCCTGGAGAGCCACGTGTTCCTGAGCCACTGCTGGGTCAAGCAGCGCGACGACTACATGGTCGCCGGCACGGCCGAGGGCGACCTGCTGCTGCTCCACGGCGGCGAGTTCGTCTCGCGGCTCGCGGGATCGCCGGGCGACGCGCGGCCTGTGCACTGCCTGCTCTCGACCGCCAAGGGCGTGCTCGCCGGGCTCAACGACGCGACTGTGTATCTGTACGGCGTCAACGGCGAGGGCGTCTCGCACGTGGACAAGAACCCGGCCGAGCTGCTCGTGCTACAGCGCAAAGTGCGCGTCGAGAACTTTCCATCGTCCATCTCGACGCTGTGCGTGAGCCCGAGCGAGGACGCGGTCGTGGTCTCGCTCTCGAGCGGGCAGCTGCTCACGTTCCCGTACCAGCTCCACGCCGGCGGCAGCGCGCTCGGCGGGCTCGCCGCCTCGAGCGTCGGCGCCGCGCTCGCGAGTCTGGGCAACGCCGCGGCCGTGAGTCTGGCGGCGGCCTCGGGGTCCTCGGGGGCCGCCGCTGCGGCCACGTCTCCCGACGACCAGCCACTCACGGTCGCCAAGAGCGACGAGGTCGAGCACGTGCTCGCGCCGTTCCATCGGCCGAACGAGAGCGGCCAGCTCCACGTCACGGGCATGGACGTGTGCGTGCGCAAGCCCATCCTCGTGACCTGCGGGCTCGACCGCACCGTGCGCGTGTGGAACTACCTCGAGCGCAGCTGCGAAGTCGCCAAACAGTTCAGCGAGGAGGCCCACTCGGTGGCGTGCCACCCGTCCGGGCTCTACCTGCTCGTGGGCTTCGCCGACAAGCTGCGGCTCATGAACATCCTCATGGACGACATCCGCCCGTTCAAGGAGTTCGCGGTCAAGGCCTGCCGCGAGTGCCAGTTCAGCACCGGCGGCCACTTGTTCGCGGCCGTGAACGGCAACACGATCCAGGTCTTCAGCTTCTTCTCCTGCGAGCTCGTGGCCAACTTGCGCGGCCACAACGGCAAGGTGCGCTGCCTGTACTGGAACCACGACGACTCGAGCATTATCTCCGCGGGCATGGACGGCGCCGTGTACCAGTGGGACCTCGACGAGGCCAAGCGCGAAGCCGAGTTTGTCCAGAAGGGCGTACCGTACTACTCGGCGCTTTGCAACAAAGAAGGCACGGCCGTGTACGCGGTCGGGAGCGACCGCATGCTCAAGGAGATCGAGTTCCCGTCCTCGCAGCTCACCAAGGAATTCATCTGCGACAGCGTGCTGGGCCAGATCGTGCTCTCGCACTCGCAGCGCATGCTCTTCGGCGCCACGGCCGAGAGCGACAAGCCCGGCGCCGTGCGCTCGTTCAAGTTCCCGCTCACGGGCGAGTCGATCGAGTTCCAGTGCCTCAGCGCGCCCGTCACGCGGCTGCGCATGTCGTTCGACGACGGCTTCCTGTTCGCCGCGGGCGAGGACGGCTGCGTGTGCATCTTCGAGATCCGCGACAAGGAAGGCCGCCCGCGCATGAAAGAGGCCGGCGGCGGCGCGTCCGGGGCCACCACCGCTGTGGGCAGCTCGGCGTCGACGCGCGCAGGCGACTTCCACGGGTCGCACTACTTTTCCGAGGAGATCCTCGTGACCAAGAGCGACCTCGAGGAGAAGAACACGCTGATGCTCGAGCTCAAGAACAAAGTGGACGAGCTCATGCTCCACAACGAGTACCAGCTGCGGCTCAAGGACATGACGTACAACGAGAACCTCAAGGACCTCACCGAGAAGTTCACGCACGAGATCGAGCTCGAGAAGAACAAGTTCGAGCTGCTCCGCGAGGACAAGAACGACATCGAGATGGAGTACGAGGAGAAGATCAAGCAGCTCGAGGAGAAGCACCTCCAGCAGATGCAAGAGGTCGAGGCCGAGTACCAGCACCGTATCATGAAGGAGGTGGAGAAGTACCAGGACGTGTTGCAGCAGCGCGAGGCGCAGCACCAGCACTGGAAGCACGAGCGCGAGCGGCTCGTGGCGACCCACGACAGGTACGTGGGCGACGTGACCGAGGACTTTGAGCAGCGCCTGAACGAGGACAAGCAGCTGCGCGTGCAGATGGAGGAGGAAAAGGACGAGCTCACGCGCGAGTACACCGAGACAATCCACCAGGTCGAGGCCGACGTGGACGAGGAGATCGAGAACCTCAAGAAGCGGTACGAAGAGAAGCTCCAGGCCGAGCGCGAGGCCACGCTGCGCTTCAAGGGCGAGAACGGCATCATGAAGAAAAAGTTCTCGGCGCTCCAGAAGGACATCGAGGACCAGCGCGACCAGATCAAGTCGCTGCTCGAGAAGGAAAAGGACCTGATCGAGGAGATCAAGACGCTGGAGAAGGAGATCCAGGCGCTCAAGCGCGAGATCCGCGCACGCGACGAGACGATCGGCGAGAAGGAGAAGCGCATCTACGACCTCAAGAAGAAGAACCAGGAGCTCGAGAAGTTCAAGTTCGTGCTCGACTACAAGATCAAAGAGCTCAAGCGGCAGATCGAGCCGCGCGAGAACGAGATCGCCGACATGAAGGAGCAGATCAAAGAGATGGACCGCGAGCTCGAGCTCTTCCACAAGAGCAACGCGCAGCTGGACCTCATGATCGGCGAGCAGCGCAAGCGCATCAATGCGATGCAGGACGAGATCGTCAAGTACCGCAAGCTGCTGGGCGACCAGCAGAGCTGGGTGCGCCGCTTCCGGTGTGACCTGTACGAGTGCGTGCAGCACATCCAGAACCCCAAGGAGCTCGTGCTCCAGGTCGCGGGGCTCTACAAAAAGTACGTCACGCTGGACGCGCCCCACGCGGACGTCGAGGTCGACATCCAGCACGAGTACGCGCGCCAAAAGGAGTACCTCGAGAAGTCGGTCCACGTGCTCAAGAAGAAGTACGCCAAGGACGCCGCGCTCCACCAGGACGAGCACATGCGCGCGACCGCCGACAACATGCTGCTCATCAAAGAGATCAACGAGCTCCGCGCGGCCGTGGCGACCGCCAAGGCCACGGTCCAGATGGAGCGCGCGAGCGCGAGTGCGCGCGAGGCCCGCGACGGCGCCGCGCACCGCAACCACGCGCAGCACCACCGTGCGCTTGACAACGACCCGGACGCGCTGATCGACGCGCAGCGCCACGAGATCGACGAGCTGCGGCGCGCGATCAAGGCGCTGGAGGACAAGATGACGGCCAAGGCGAGCGGCGACGCGGCCGCGACGGGCGTGTTCCCGCCGATCCGCGGCGTGGACGGCTGAGCGCGCCGCATGGGCGAGCGCGCAAGCGAGACGTGTGGGGCGCCCATACCGCCCGTCGTCCGCCTGAGGGTGCTCGTTTGACCTCTCTCGCTCTCCTTGTTGAAGCGGTGTGGTGAGTGTTTCTCGAGAGGGCACTGCGCAACTAAATAAGTACCCGGAATCAATATACTTATTTTGATGATTTAGCAGCCTACAGCATCGGGCGCAACATTGGCAATGTTGCGCCTTGATGACCTGGCTCGTCTCACCATTTCCGACCTGGACTTCTCTTGTAAGTTTGGGTTCATGCCACCGTGCTGAACGGCGCTCTCAGCTCCCGTCAGCTGTTTCGTCGTGTTACCGAGCGCGGCGCACTTGGCGGGGTTCGCACGGAGCCCGGTCCACGAAAGGAAGTCTGCGACCGCGCTGTGGCACCGCCGGATGCCGTCGGCGCTGTCGCAGAAGAGCTTCATGTCGTCGGCGTAGGCCGAACTGCTCAAGCGCACGTCGCCCGCGAGCTGGACGCCAACGCCCTCGAGCCGCTCGAGCCTGCGCAGCAGCGGCGTGATCGCCGTGATGAAGAGCAGCGGGCTGCCTGGAAGACTCCGAGCTCGCGCGCGATCGGGCGCGTCTCGCCGTCCGCCGCGTTCGTGACGGTGTAGAGCGCCCAGTCGTACAGCGAACGACAGCGCTCGATGAACGACGGGGCAACTCCGACGTCCAGGAGGACGTGCCACATGAGCTCCTGGGGGAGCGAACCGAAAGCGTCCTTGAGGTCATACCAGACCGTGTAGAGCCGCTTGTGGAGGCGCCGGGTCTGGTCGAGCAGCGTCGTGGCGATAAAGTTGTTTTCGTGGCAGCCGTTGAACGCGCGGAAACCCTTCTGCGTCATGGGCAGTCGCTCGTTCGTCTCCAGCCACGCCGACAGACGCCGCGCCAGCAGCCCGGTATACAGCTTGTATATCGCGGGCTGCAGGCAGATCGGTCTCCAGTTGTCGGCGTCCGACTCGTCCCCCTTCTTGTGGATGAGTCGGACGTTCCCAACCTTCCAGTTTGCCGGCACCCGGCCGTGGCGCCAGCAGAGGCCGAAGGCAGCGACGAGCAGGCGCGAGAGCTGAGTCGTGAACCGCTTGTAGATGTCGTACCCGATGCCGTCGTGTCCCGGGCTGGTGTTGCCCTTCGCGTGCTTCAGCTGGTCCTCAACGTCGTCCACCGTCAGCGTGTCCGTCAAGCCTTCGTTCTCGGTCGCCGGCGCTCGCGCAGACTCGAGGAGCGCATGGCGGAAGCGCTCTCCGCGGGAGTCGTCGTAGTCGAACATGGTGCGCGCTGCGGCACGACCAGTGTAGTGGGCGCTGAGCGCGTCACCGTCGATCGGGCACGTGGACGGTGTCGCCGTGGGGCTGCCGTCGGGCTGGTCTCCGCGCAGGATCTGCTCGACGCAGGCCTTTTCGCGTTTGGTGAACATGGCGCGGAGCGTCGAGCTCTCCTGGGACTTCCGGATGCGGGCCACGCGCCGCCTTGCCTTCTTCATCAGGCGTCGGTCGCGCGGCGTGACCGACTGCGCCGCCACGAGGTCGTCGAGTGCCTCGTCCAGTCGGTGCTCACGTTGGTGA
>JAADWV010000761.1:0-13982 GCA_023336295.1 Pythium folliculosum
CTGGCGATGCGCAATGCGCCGGCAGATGTGAAGCATCGAGCGATCGCTGAGAAAGTGATTAGAGTTTGGGAAGCGCTCAGTGTAGACACGATTGTAGGAGCATGGAACAAAGCAGGACTGTAAACAAAAGAAGATTGGGGGACGTCAGCATCCGCGGCTGCTGTGTGGGAACCCCGGCACCCACAGTGGAGCATGCACTCCCTTACCTTTTTCTAATCAGCGGCGGGACTCGAACCCGTGTCATCATGGTCAAATGATGTGCTCTGTGTGTCCGTCGACTGACCCACGTCGCAAGCTGGGTTCTGAAGCAGTTTTGATTGGCTCACTTTTCGGTCATCTGGAGAGCTCTCATTGGCTAATAAAAAATGTCATTCTTTTTTGTCTGCCCCGGTTTGGGAAGCAAAAAATTTCAACCTCAAAACCTCGGTGTCATATCATTTCGTCCGAATCTGTAACGATAGACCGGTCATTATACTACCTGTCGGCAACGAAAGGGCTAAGCACGGCGGGAAGTCTGTGTGTTTGAAGTACCTCTCCCAAGCCGGCTGTTCATCTCGTAGTCGTGATCAGTGCGTGGTGCCGAATCGAGTCCACCACACCCCGCAGCAGATACCACCTGTCGTTCGCCAGTACATCGAAGACCGACTCGGCGGACTACGCTCCGAGTTCTGACTCACCGACCAGTGCGGCCCCGTTTCACGACACCCGGTCACTGCCATTCGAATGGGCATCGGCCTCGTTCGTGACCTCGTGAAACAACTCGATGCAGCATTTGTCTCGTTCGAAGGCGCTCGTGATGCCCGTCTGCTCCGGACGATGACATCAGCCGGCATCACCGCGGGCTCTGTGGAGGTCAACTCTGGGAATGTATCTTCGACCAGTCGTGAGCTACAGCGCTGTGTGTCCGAGTTGGTTCGACAACGCCACCTCTCTTTCGAACAGACCATTGCTCTCTGGCGCGGCCAAACACCAGAAGATAACCGCCCCAATAAAGCCCTGGACGTGATCCTGCTCAATCCTCTTCTTGCTGGCTATCCGCTCCGCGCCAACATCGTCGCAGTCGTCCGCGATGGCGTACGGCACTTGTTCGCGCCGACCATCGCGGCAAACCGATCCATCGGTACGAGGAAGCACCGGTCTGCTCAGCAGTACGAGACGGCGCTGCTCAAAAGCTTGCAAGGCGGCCAGGCATCGCGTACGTACTTGATCGTCGACCGGTCTATACTGACCACGTGGGGGGATTTCCACAGCAGCCCGTTCGGATGCGTGCCCAAGAACGGTGTCGACCCCCAAGTCGAGGTTCGGCTAATCCACGATCTGTCCTTCCATTCGGACGATCGACCAACACAATGTCCGACGCATCTCAGATTCCTCAGGTGCAGTATCTACACGTCGCAGAACTCGCACGACGGATCGAACGCCTGCACAGTGCTTATCCCGAGCGCCGCATTTTCATCCTCAAAGGAGACGTCAAGAACGCGTCCATGTGCACCCGTCCGTATCTCGACGTTTTGTCGGCATCATCCCATCGAGAGAAGCGGCCATCATCGACCTGACCCTCCCATTCGGCTGGACAGGCTCGCCTGCGCACTATGCAGCGTTTGGCGCTGCCATCTCGTTTGTCCTGGGGAGAGAGAGCCCGAACTCCATGTCTCCGGACGAGCTCGACGCGGAACCGTTCTTTGCCTACGAGTGGGTAGACGATCACGTTCTGATCGAGCCTGACCAGGGTCGCCGTCTCGAGCTTGCTGATACAGCGCTTCGTCTCAGTATGGTCGCCGTGCTCGGGCTCCGCGCCATCAACGAGTCGAAATTCTCACCATGAACACAGGAGTTGAAGTCTCTAGGTCTCGTCAGGGACACGAGAACGCGGACGGTATCAATGCCGCCTGACAAGATCGCCAAGGCGCTCGAGCGCGTCACGGTGAGGCGCTCCCTCGGCCAAGCGACGAGAACAGAGCTTCAGTAAGTACTTGGTTCACTACATCACGTGTGTTCGTGTATACGGCCAGCAAGGGCATTCTATCAACGCCTTGCCGCCTTCCTGCGTCGCCTGACGGGTCACGCCCGCGTTCGCCTGTCGCGCGGTGCGACCCTCGATCTCGCGTGGTTCGAGTACATCCTACGGTTCGGCCGCCTGGGCGGCATTCCTACAAGCATGTTTGCGGACCGTCTCCAACCGCGGGTCCACTTGTACATGGACGCCAGCAACCACGGCCTGTGTGTGCTACACCCCGCGAGGAAGGAGTACATTCGCGTCGAGTTTGATCAACACGAGCTCGACCTCATCGCTGCGAGCGAGGGAGCCAACGGTCTCAACATCAACGTACGTGAGCAGCTCAGCGCCGCGTACGGCCTTCTTGCTTGGGGACGCGCGTGGATCGCGATCGATGCGCAGCATCCCGTCGTCGTTCAATGTTGGCTGGACAACACGGCCGCGATCGCATGGTGTAACCGGATATCCAGTCCAAACGCCTACTCGCAAGAACTCAACCGCGTCATCGGCGCTGCAGAAGCACACTTCAACGTTGTGCTCCAAGCCGATCATCTCCCGGGCGCGACGAACACGATGGCCGACGCTGGATCCCGAGCGTGGTCGACTGGTTGTGCTTCTTTCCACAGTATCTGGACTAATCTCTCTTCGTGCTGGCGCCAGGTCCCGGTTCCAAACCGCCTGCGCAAGATCTACGAGCCACGATCCTCGATCTTCAGTACAAGTCCCTTTCCGACTCCTCGCGACGCGTCTACAACGGGACATGGAGACAGTGGACGGCGTACCGTGCGCGGCGCGGCCTCCCACAATGGCTCCCAGCAACGAGTCGTGCGGAGCAATCCATTCCGCTGGCTGAGTACGCCGTTTACTGCTGGCAGCACAGCCACCCCGACCGCTGCCTCCGAGTCGCCTCCGTTCAAGCCAAGCTCAGCCATGTCGCTTGGCATCATCGCGTCCATCTCGGCTTCATCCCAAAACTCCATGATGGCCATGCCCTCATCATCGCAGGCATGCGCCGTGCGAGTCCTCCGCCCATCGGGCGGCAGCCAATCACGATCCCGATGCTCGTCGAACTACGGAAGCGTCTCGACCTCAGCAAAGCCAGGTACCGCGTCATTTTGGGGGCTGCGTGCCTGGGCTTTTTCTTCCTTCTCAGGCGCTCAGAGTACCTGGCGGCTCGGGGAGCACGCCATCGATATGCCCTCTAGGTCGGAGACATCACACTCTGCGACCGCTACAACTCGGTGAGATTCCGAGCAAGCAAGTACGACCAGGAAGGACGAGGTGTAACCAGAACGCTGCGCAAGTCGGGTCTCGAGTGGGTGTGCCCAGTCCGAGCCGCAGTGACTCTCCTTGAGCACGCTCGTGCACAAGGTCTCGCGCGGAACGCGCCGCTGTGCTCGTTCAAGATCAACGAAACGATCTCGGACACGGTGATGACACGCGTTCTTCGAGCAGCCGCGAAAGAAGTCGGGGTCGACCCCGTCAAGATCTCGTGCCACTCACTCCGGGTCGGCGGTGCGACCGCCATGTTCGCGGCCGGCGTGGACACGACCGGCATCAAGCTCCACGGCCGATGGCGATCCGACGCCTACGTCAGGTACACAAGGATCACCGCGTCAGCAACGGCAACCTTCGCAAGGAAGATGGCGAACAGCAGCCTCTGACGGACTGAACTGCACCTCATGGGGGGAGGATCATGAGCCTCAGCTCTTGATCCCAGCAGATAAGTCCTAATGGTACTGGTGTTTGCCCCACACGCGGTGTACGATGGTCATGAGAAACTGTGTGTTTACCGCATGGTCGTACACCAGACACATTTTACGTCGTCACAAAAATGTGACTTCTGGGTAAAAAATTGGTGATATGCCCAAACATATCACAAATACGACAAAACCAGGACGTCTGTGCGCATGTAAAGGCCACTCATTTTGGTTGGGGAGTCGGTTCGCGCTGAATTCCGCTGCCGCAGCTCTTCAACGCGTGGGACTGTTGGAGAGAGTTGACCATCGCGCCCCATAGAAACACACATAGACGCGTGCCTGCTGTCCGCGGCGCACGTCCAGTTCCTTGAGAAACCCCTCGCAGCCACGCCGGATGGATAGATCCGTAGTGCCGCCCAGATGGGCGCCCATCGGACGATAGACCGCACGTCTATCGCATGCTGGCGGTCCTCTCCGAAGCGGAGCGAGAGGAGGCCTAACCATCCTCTCGGTTAGGCCTCGACATCTTGATCCCCTCAGTGCCCAATTTGAGTTCCAGCGCCTCCGTCTCACTTGCCCCTCCAGTCTAACCACCACCAAACATGGCCCGCTTCGCATTCCTCGCCGCCGTCGCCACCGCCGCCGTCGCCTCGCTCTCGGGCGTCGCCAACGCGCACAACTACGTGCTCAAGCCTCTGGCCGAGTTCAAGGCCGGCAACCCGGGCATGGGCAACTGGATCGCCGAGTTCAAGCCGCCGTTCTCGGGCGACGTCTCCAACGGCAAGAGCTTCATGGCGCTCGCCAAGCAGAACGGCTTCGCCACGGTGCGCGCGTTCATCGAGAACCGCGGCGCCGACTGCGGGTACACCAACCCGAACGCCAAGGCCAAGGCCATCCCGAGCGACAAGAAGGTGCAGCTCTACCGCTCGATGGACCACCCGGGCCCGTGCGAGCTCTGGATCGGCAACACCCAGGTGTATCACAACGACGACTGCAAGGCCGCGTGGGGCGGCGCGACGCCGTCGATCCCTGTGGACTTTTCGAGCTGCAAGGGCACGTGCCAGCTGCGTTTCTACTGGCTCGGACTCCAGGACAAGGGCCAGCGCATGCAGTCGTACAAGAACTGCATCCCGCTCACCGGCGGCGGCGGCGCGCGCTCGTACGAGGAGGAGGAGTCGGCCGTGAACGAGTCGTTCTCGTTCAGCGACCTCAACACCACGGCCGCGTACGACAACTAAACGCCGTAGCCCGCCCGCCTGTTTGTACGCTTCTGGATTTTGATCGTAAACGAAAAATCAAAATGCTTGTTTTGGAAATACGAACGATCCGACGGTCTGACTGACTACACCGCGAAGCAGGGACTCCACCAGCCATGGTCGGACAGATCCGACCCGCAGGACTCCGGCATCAAGTGATACCTTGTCCAGTGTATGGACCGCCATCGCCCCGCGCTTGCGGTCTATTCACGGACGTGACGTGCCGTTTCTCACGCTCGGGCGGTGGTTTCGCCGTCTCCGCGCCACGAATCTTCACACTCGCCCCATGGCGGCCCCTTCGCGACCTTTGATGGACCAAAGTACTCGCCAACTGGTACGATGAGCGCCGCGCGCGATGCGGAGACGCAGCCCACGACGGCCACACGAGCGACGGAGGCGGTCGTCCCAGCTCTCGGCGACGACGGCGACGACGGAAGCCGCGACGACGCCGGCGCGATCGACCCACCAGGAGGCGATGACAGCGACCACAGTCGGAATGCTGACCTGGTGCCGGCCGTGGACGAGGTCCGTGCCGGCGACCTCGTGCTAGACGAAGAGCGAGAGGAGGACGCGGCGCCAGAGAGTCTCCCGTCACTGCTCTCCTCCAAGAAAGACGGCGCCGCAGTCGTGGTGCCAACCTCGGACGCGTCCAGAGTAGCGCGCGACCGTGACGCCGCCACATCGTCGCGCTTGACGTCGGCGCTCGCGTCGTCCGTGATGTCCCGGCGCTCGCTCGCGCTGGCGTCGTCGCAGTCGCTGCGCACCGCCACGGGGCTCGTGGCCAAGCACGTGCTCGCGCAGCAGCGGGTGGTCAAGTACGGCTTCTCGCTGCCCGTGATCTTCGTGTTCAGCGTTGCGATCGGTGTGAGCTACGCGATCGCGTACGTGGCCGTCGACGGCAACGACTGGGTCCCGCGCGACCTCAGCGGCTCGCGCGAGTGGACGTCGTACACGCGCACGCACTTGGTGCAGGACCCGCTCGTTCTGCTCGCGGAGCTGCTCAACCCCGCCACGGTCGGCGTCGACACGTCCGTGAATGTCAACTTTGTGGCCAAGTACGGCGTCGCGAACGAGGCCGACGTGGCCAGCACGGCCGCGACCTTCAACCGCACGTGGCTCGAGCCGAGCTTCATCCTCGCGAACGGGTTCGCGGTCGCGGGCCAAATGGCCGGCGCGTTCGAGGGTTACGGCGCGTGGCCGTGTGCGCTGGTGCTGGCGGCGTACCCCGTACTCGCGCTCGTGTGTCCGGAGCCGGCGACCGACTGGTTCAAGGTGCAGATCTACAACAATCCGGTGGCTACGTCCTCGGAGAAGGCTTCGACGTACCTGTCGCTGGATTACACGCCGATGGCGCTGCTCACGGCGCGCGTGTGGCGCATGGACGCGCCGACGCTGCTCGCTGGCGACGGGATCCGCATCCGCGGGTACAAGGAAGGCACGTTCAAAGAGCGCGCGCACTTTGTGATCAAGTCCCAGGGCGGCGTGCTCGCGCTCGCGCCGGTCACGGCCTGTCCGAGCGCCACGCAGAGCAACGCCCGCGAGTGCGACCACCTCGAGGGCGACGACGTGTATGTGCGCAACTACGCGCGGCGCGATCAGCAGCCGCCCGGCAAGCTCAACAAGCTCAAGGTGTACGGCCCGGCGCTCGCGATGGGCCACTTTGTCGCGGCCGGCAAGTCGTTCGTGCAGCTGCCGGCGACTGCGACCGTGATGACCGACACGGGCTACTCGGCGACCACGCGGTTCTCCACGACCTTCGCGCACCGCTTCACGATCGTCAAGGGCAAGCTCACGACCGAGGCGCACATCCCGCAGGTCGCGCAGTTCACCAAGGCCGTGGGCAACGGCTTCGCGACCGCGACCGCGCAGATGGCCGTCGTGTGCCTCATCGTGTTCAACGCGATTGCGCACTGCCACACGACCGACGAGATCGTCGCGCGCGAGGGCCGCATCTTCGGCTTCCGCAACCACATCACGCTGGGCATCGTGGCGCGCCGCCTGGGCACGTACAAGCTCGTGTTCGTGCAGCTCTGCGTGTACCACTACCTGAACGTGGGCAAGTACTTCTCGGCCGTGTTCAACCGCACGCAAAAGACCACCGACACGATCGCGTTCGGCGCCGAGGGCTTTTTGCTCGTGGTCGTGAGCACCATGCTGCTGGACCAGCTCATCTTCGTCGAGCGCTACTCGAGCGTGCGCGAGTTCCTGAGCGTCACGCTCAGCTGCGCGCTCTACATGCTGCTCATGTACCTCAACTCGTCGTACTTCCTCTCGGCCACGCAGGTCGCGGTCACCGAGCGCGCGATCTGCGCGAGGGCCAACCAGTGCATGGTGCTCAACGGGTACTCCTACTACTACGCCGGGCTCGCAGTCGCGCTCGTGGCGCCCGTGTTCCTCATCAACGGGCCTGTGGACCGGTTACTCATACGCACACGCAGTCGTGACCCCAAGACGTTCGTGACCGAAGACCACCTCACGTCGTTCGAGGCGTTCTGCGTGGGCCGCGACGCGCGGCGCGAGTTCGGGGGCTTTGATCGGTCCCCCGGGGCGCCCAACGCGACGCCCTTGAGTGTGGTCCACGCCGCGGGCTTCACGTTCGTCGGCCCGTATCTCGTGCGTATCAAAGACTTTTACATGGTCGTGCTAGCCCGCGTGCTGCCGCGGATCCTGATCAACACGTGTGGGCTCACGCTCACGGTCTTCAAGATGGAGAAAGGCCGCATCGTGAGCGGGCGCCACATGGTGCTCGCGGTCGCGGCCGAGCTCTTCCGTGACGCCAAGCACGAACACTACGAGCCGATCCCGTAGTCGTCTGGCAGCGCACCACGGTATAAATTGATAGAGGTGCAATGCGTGGTTTGGTTGTAGAATACTGGAAGTCGATTAAAATCAAATACGCTTTATGAAAGGTACAACGATGACACTGATCACACTTTTTTTGTTATCGCATTGTCGGCACGCGATACACGGCGTGGCGCTTGAGCACCCTGTAGGCGTCCGCAGGTCGGACCAGCTCGCGCCAGAGGAAGCGACCCGTCCAGACCCACAGCGTAAACAGTTTGCTGGCCAGAAAGCCCAGTACGTCCACGCGGAGCCGCTGGCGCCCTTTGCCAAGGCTCAACTCTAGCAACACTCGGTTTTGCAACAGCGGACGCACGGGCGACAGGTACACCCAGTAGGAAAGCACGACCGGGTACGTGAAGAGCAACGTCGTGATCACCAGCGCGAGCTGCCGCGAGAAGCCGAGACGATGACGTGCCTGCGGCGTCACGGCGTCGAGGAAGAGCACCCAATGGCACCAGATCCACGCCGTGCACGGCCAGAGCAGCCGCGTTAAGTCCCAGCCCACGGCGTCGGCGATGCAGAGCGCGACAAGCGACATGTGGAATGACACAAACCACGCGTCAATCTCGAGCGTGACGCGCCGCGCGAGCACCGGCTGCAGCTGCGCGACGTAGCAGAGCGCGAAGCACAGCGACGCGAGCCACGTGACGGCGGCCACGAAGAACGCCATGGGCTCCATCGGCAAGAGATCGGACGGCTGCACAAACGGAGCCACCGCAAACGCCACGGCGGCGATCGCGCCGCTTACGCGGACCGCGAGTGAGTGTGTCGCTCCCACGGCGGTGCCGCCTGCGAGCAGCGTCTTGGTCACGTTGATGCCGTGCGCCGCGCGCTCGTCGATGAGCAGCAGCGGCTGGCACGCGCTGTGGGGCCCCAACGACGCGAGCACGGCCCTCGACAAGAGCCGCGAGCGGTGGCGCTGCGCCTGCGGGACGAGATGGCAAAGTGGCAGGTACATGTCGCACTGGATCTCCGCAATGGGCGCGTGAGAGAACACGAGCCGCTGCGCCCGCTGCGCGCGCTTCATGGTGAAGAATCCGATGACGAGGCTGCCCGACACCTCGAGGTCCACGGCGCTGATGGCCACGCCCTGCACGTCCAGCGGCGGGTTGCGGGTCCGCGGTACGCACTGGAACACGACGAGCGCGAGCGCCACGGGCAGCGCGGTCGAGCTCACGGCGAGCACGCGCGTGAGCAGGTGGCGCGTGTAGATGTTGGCGTCCGCGCAGAGCGACATCACGTAGCACGCGCCCGTGACGAGCATGACGGCGCTGCGCGCGTCGCCAAAGATGAGCGTCCACATGGCGCCGTTGGATGCGTTAACCGCGAAGAGGAACGCGAACTCGAAGGTCGGCACGATGCGCCGGAGCATGTCCCAGCAGAGCGACGCCGCGATGTACAGCAGCAGCAGCGCGCCGAGCACGCAGCTTGCGAGGCTGATTGCCGTGAGAGCCGCGGGTTCCTCGACGGCGAAGATGGAGAGCACGGTGCCGAGATAAAACAGCGCCACGACGTGCGCCGGTGTGTGGAGCGCACGTGTCGCGGCAATGACGCGCGCGTTGTACTCGGCGTCGTCCACGCGACCGCAGAGCGCGCCGAGCAGCGTGTGCGACGTGTCGACGGTGCCCAGCGTCTCGATCGCATCGTCTTCGAACAGAGCGGCGCTGGGGTCGCCGCAGAGCGACAATGCGCTGGGCCCCGGCACCACCGCCGACGGTGCCACGGACCCCATCGTGATGATACGTCCGGGCGTCGCGCGAATTCTGGTATCTGTTTTCTCGCGAGGGATCACCTAATTTTGGCGATTGAGGAGGGACAAGGCCGCGCATTTAATACGCAACTCGGCATGACGAGATTCCCAGCCGCCGCTCTTTGGCTCACGTGCATCGCCCGTGGCAACTCACTGACAGCCACAAGGCCGCTCGGTAGCCGCACCGGCCTCGTCTTTCGGTCACGGCCTCGGCCAGTACGTGGTCACACGAGGAGGCCCATGGCCGCCATCGCGGTGCTGCCGTCGTTGCGGCTGCGACGGCACGCCGTCCGCGCCAACATGTTCCACGACACGTGCGTGCGCGCGCTGCCGACTGTGGACGCCTCGCGCACGCTGCTGGGCGCGCTCTGCGGCCGCGCGGACGACGCCGCGTTCAACGCGCGCGTGCTTCAAGCCACAAGACGGCTCTCGCCGGCGGTGCACTTTCTCGGCGCCGTCTACTACGTCGCCGTCGTGGTATTGTTCGTCCATGGCGACAAGTCCACGCGCGGCGTCGCGAGCCACGTGTGCGGCTCGCTCGGCCTGCTATTCCTGTTCTACCTGCTGGCGACGCTCGCGTGGGACATGGTGCGGCTGCTGCTCGCGACGTTCGAGTTCTGGTTCCTCTTCGCGGTCAACGCGTTCAACGTCGCGCTTTGGCGCGCCGTGATCGTCGACGAGCGCCGCGCCGGGCTCTTCGTCATCGGCGCGTGCTACGCCGCGTCGCTGCTCGCGGACGCCAACGTGGCCACGCGCCCGTTCTTCATGCGCGTCCTGGCCGTCGGCGCCGTGATTCTCTCGGTGATGCTCGCGCTGCTCACGCTCCACCTGCTCCCGAGCGCTACGTACCCCACCTACCGGCTCTGGGACCTCGAGATCGAGGCCGTCGACTTGCTGCTCACGGGCAGCTTCATCATCGCGTTCTTCTCCACCACGCGCGTCCACCGGTCGCGCCACCTCATCTTCGCGTCCATCGGCAGCGCAGCGGCCAAACGCGTGGCCTGCGAGATGTACTTTCCGGTGTGCCACCTCATGCCGGCGTCGGCCGCCACGGCCACACCCAAGGACGCGCCGCAACATTCCCCGTGCAGTGCCAGCATAACAAACAGCGAGATGAGCAACGGCCAACGCCGCCGCGCGCTCCAGCTCGTCCAGAGTGATGCGTCCCGCGGTATCGACGTCCACGACGTGCTCGTGCCCGCGGTCGCTAATGCTTTACTGGGCTCGTCATCGCCTCCATGGACCCGCGTGCTGCTGCTCAACAGCTTGGGCCTCGTCGGGCTCGTGGGCACGGCGCTGTCCACGAGCCTGCGGCTGCTCCAGGTCGCCACGGGGCCCGGGCCTAGCAGGCACACGTACCTCGTGGTGGACGTGGTCAGTTTCTTGGCCACCGCGCTTTTCGTACTCACCTATGCGGCCCACGCGCAGCGCACGCTCGCCGCGCGCGTGGCGCTCGAGCTCGACGCGTGGTTCGTGCTGCTCCAGATCTCGCTGATTACTGCGGGCGTGAGCGATGCGCTTCGCTGGGACCCCACACGCGTGCTCTTCGCGTGGTCGGTCTGGCTCTGGTGCGTCTGGGTGCTGTGGCTGGACGCCGTGCCGCCCGTGACGCGGCGTGTGCTCGGGCTCTCGCGGCGCGTCGTGCTGCTCGCCGTGATGCTGCTGCTCGCGCACCCGCCGCTCGTGGGCTACTGGCTCTACCTGTCGCCGGCGCGGCGCCTGCTGCACAACCGCGAGCTGGTGCGCATTCCGCTGGGCACAGGGGACGCAAGTACAAGAGGCGATGCCCCGCGCGACCTGCTGCGCGTGGACGTGCTCGGCTTCCTCGCCAGCAAGCTGTTTACGCACTTTGTGTGGATGGGCCGCTTCCTCTGGCGCGAGCTGGTGCGGCCGCGCGACGCGTTCAAGCTGCTCAAGCGCCGCGTCTTCTACGAGGGCGACAGCGAACACTAAGTGAACCCAAGACCAGCCCACCGCCCCGGTCTCTACGCACACCAGAGTGGCCTTCCCGCCACTCCATCCGGTTCAAAAGACGTCGCGGAATCCGGCTTGGAGCGAAACGAAGTGACAAAACGTGCGTTCGTGTGTGGTGGACGTCCTGGATGTGGCGCGGCACCAACGGAGAAAACGCACGTTTTGGCATGTTTAGCCAGTGCACCCGAACCAGACGGCGGCCGCTGTTGTCCTCGTTGACCTCAACCTCGCCAACTACATGGTCACGGGACGCGCCTCACCGAATCTCTCCGTCTGTGATGGACGTACAGAACCCTCTAAAGAGAGCCTGTGGGGGCTGGGGCGAGCTGACCTGCTCAGCGGCCCGGGTGGCTGATCAAGACCTGGTGCGCGGTGTGCTCCGCTCATTGTTCAATTTGAGTTCAAGCGACGCAAGCCCCGTCAGTCCCCCTCACCCAGTCCCGCTCCGAGAACCCGCGATGGCCCGCTTCGCATTCCTCGCCGCCGTCACCACCGCTGCCGTGGCCTCGCTCTCCAGCGTCGCCAACGCGCACAACTACGTGCTCAAGCCTCTGGCCGAGTTCAAGGCCGGCTCACCCGGTTACGGCAACTGGGTCGCCGAGTTCAAGCCGCCGTTCTCCGGTGACGTCACCAACGGCAAGAGCTTCATGGCGCTCGCCAAGAAGAACGGCTTCGCCACGGTCCGTTCCTTTATTGAGAACCGCGGTCCGGACTGCGGCAACTCGAACCCGAACGCCAAGGCCAAGGCCATCCCGAGCGACAAGAAGGTCCACCTCTACCGCTCGATGGACCACCCAGGCCCGTGCGAAGTCTGGATTGGAAACAAGATGATGTACCACAACGACGACTGCAAGGTCGCTTGGGGTGGCTCAACGCCCGCGATCCCTGTGGACTTTTCGAGCTGCACGGGCACGTGCCAGCTGCGTTTCTACTGGCTCGGACTGCAGGACAAGGGCCAGCGCATGCAGTCGTACAAGAACTGCATCCCGCTCACCGGCGGCAGTCGCTCGCGCTCGTACGAGGAGGAGGAGTCGGCCGTGACCGAGTCGTTCAACTTCAGTGACCTCAACGCCACCAACTACTAAAATAGAGTGTGGGGCTTCTCCCACGTTGACCTGGTTCGTGGAATACAAAGATGCCGGTGTCTGCACACACCACCCAGTCGTTCATGGCTTGCTTTCGGTCGGATACTTAAGTACTCGTATTGGGGGGACACCTGCTTCCCGCCGAGGAGCCAAACTTGCCACTGGCGGCGCTGGCATCAACTACATGTACAGTACCCTAAGCTGCCGCCACAGTAGGGTTCGCACCTTTCGAAAACCAACGACGATCAAGCATCCCAGAACACAACGGCGATGCACCACGCCCAAGTCCTGCTCAGCCTGAGCCTCAGGAGAATGGCAGCAGACTGGTATCGCTCGAGTCTCAGTGTCTTCCACTATTACTAGGGCGCAGCGAGCCAGACGTCGGGTGGGGCAGCGAGGGACCTTGAGGTGATGTGTGGACAAACAGACATGTGGAGTAATCGCCAAGATGTGAGTACCTGACCGAATTACAGTCAGAGGGTGAACCTTTCTGCCACCAAGTGAGTGCCTGGAACAGCTGCGCAAACCTAGCCGGCAGTCAAACTTTATAACCCGGGGGCACTAAGGTCTATATGGCCTTTCTTTGCCCGCATAGCCCATGTTAAGTTCAATAAGGTCGCTTCCGTTAAGTTCGGTACTCACTTGTTGGCAGAGATGTTCACCCTCTGACTGTAATTCGGTCATGTACTCACATCTTGGCGATTACACCAGACATGTGCACATGCACAGCATCCGGTTAACCAGAATGTCCCACGATGGGCAGCATCGCCAGACCACAACAGCTACAGACGATGCACGAATGACAATATGTGACTATGGAGTCCACCTTCGTTACATGGCTGGCAGACGTTTTCCATCCAGTTTTAGAGATTGTCTGCGTGGTATACTCACTTTATGTCATTTCCTTGTCGACGACTCAACGAGAGCACACCGCCGGACCAGCCGGCCGCGACGAACAGAAGCCTGGGGGATGAGGCTTGTCAACAGCAGCAACCACGTGGACTTGCGGAACAGCCACACCGAATCCCTTGGCCGTCGTCCATGTAGCTGCTCGCTGGGAGGGCAAGCAGCTACGTATGACGGTCTCCACGGCGACGGTCTCACCTCAGTGCCCAATTTGAGCTCCACCGCCTCCGTCTCACTTGCCCCTCCAGTTTAAGCACCACCAAACATGGCCCGCTTCGCGTTCCTCGCCGCTGTCGCCGTGGCCGCCGTGGCCTCGCTCTCCAGCGTCGCCACGGCCCACAACTACGTGCTCAAGCCTCTGGCCGAGTTCAAGGCCGGCTCACCCGGTTACGGCAACTGGGTCGCCGAGTTCAAGCCGCCGTTCTCCGGTGACGTCACCAACGGCAAGAGCTTCATGGCGCTCGCCAAGAA
>JAADWV010000762.1:0-13943 GCA_023336295.1 Pythium folliculosum
GCCAAAGCCGAAAAACCTGCTCTTTTCGTACAGAATCGTTGAACTTCATCACTCTAGGATCAGATCACAGTAGTATTTTGCACTCTGAACGGCCGATTTCTACCCTCGTTGGTAAAATAAGACCGCCCGATAGATGACGGATCTGTTTTGTCCAACCAGATCGCGAATGGAAATGAGCTACAATGACCGGAATCCGGTCATTCTGGCATTATCCAACAATAATTTGGGCCCAAAAGCAGAAAGGGCGACCGGAAAACAGGGTTAAATAGCCGAATAACGGTCATTCTACAGGAGCCCGAGCCATAACATTAGGGATTTCTTACATTAGGAAATGTATGGGCAACGAAAGGGTTAATATGCCTAACATCTACTGGTGCCTAATGTCAACCGGTTGGCACCGCATGATACGGCCACGAGGCGGTCTTGCTTGGTTCGGCACCAAGCGGTGCCATACCAAGCGAGACCGCCTCGTGGCCGTGTATGGCACCGCTTTGCACAGTCACGACGCCAGTCTCGATCGGTCTACGGCGTTCTCGCTCGCTCTACGACGGCGGTCTCCCACGGCCCACAACGGCGGTCTCGAGCCGACACGGCTGGGCAGGATGCGAACACGCCGCACGGCACCACGCCAAGACGCCCGAATGTTCCACCACGAAGGGGCAACGGGGCGTCTCGGCATGACACCGCTTGACACGTCCACGACGGCGGTCTCGTTCGGTCGATCTCGGCGGTGTCGGTGCGGCTGGGTAGGGTGGTGTCGGCTGTGGGTGCTGGGGCGGAACTTGTGGAGTGATCGGCTCGTGCGCTCAGGTGGCGGGCTCTCTATGGTGGACGCGACGCGACGCCCAACCGTGGTTTCTTCACCAAGGATGGAGCATATGCATGGGCCAGTTGGACGTCGAGTCGCATCCCCAACTCCCATACGGGAGACGGTGTGCGTTTTGCTGCGGTGATGAGACGATGGGCAACTTCAACTTGAGGACATGCAGAGCTCTATGTGGTCCACACTTAAGAAGGTTATGTGACCACCCTATTCTTGGAAAATTGGCACTACCAGCCCCACCTTCTCTCGTGAAGTTGGCTCCGTCCCTTCAAAATTTGAAGGATCTTCAGTTTCGGCGACGATGGATATGTTGTGAGCTCTCCAGCTAGGCGGGACAGCTCGTACAGTACCGTACTCCATATGTCAATTGTCCTATCATGTTAATTGTCGTATCCTACTCTCAAATCTGGTTATCCAATAGGATATCGAACATGTAAAACTACCAAATTAAATCAACGGTCTCAGATCAAAATTCCAATCAAATACAGGAGATCAGTTCCTCAGATATTCTTGGCATAACATGGGGGCGACAATTAACAGTGGGGATACGGTAGATGTGGTCCACCAGCATGACCACTGTGTGACGCGAAAACGGCCATGTGCACCTAATACAGACCATCACTCGGCCACGTTACTCACAGCGTTGTGAGTCACAACGGTCTCTCTTCCGCTCCGCTCCTTCGCTTCCTTGCCATCCAAAGTGGAGATGACCATGCCAACTAAAGGTAAATAAGCACACAGACCCTTTTTGCCCCACTCGAGCCCCCATCGACCAAAGACGCCATGGCGCTCCGCATGCTCGTCGACGCCGCCACCAAGATCCCGCTCACGCAGCACGCCAACGGCTACGCGACGCTCAACGGCACGTTCAACGACATCCCGCGCGTGTTCATTCTGGACACGACACTGCCCGGCCTGGCGCACAAGTGCTCTTCTCACTCGGTCGAGATCGGTGGCCCTACTTGGAAGGAGACATGTCCCCGCGAGTGCACCTCCAACCTCACGATCCCGATGTACAGCGCCAGGAACAAGCAGACGGAGGTGGACCCGTTCGCCTCCAACCTCACGATCGCGGGTACCATGTCGTTCCCCAACTTTACGTCCGGACGCATCTGTGACGAGGAGCGCTACGATGCCCTGGACGATCTCGGCCTCACGGCGAACAGCGTGTTCGGTATCGGCCCGGTGGCGCCCAACGGATACCCCAACGTGACCACCGCTCTGGACACCATGCCGTGGAGCAAGTACTCGATTTACCTCACCAAGACCATCCAGGCGGCTGGCTCGTTCCTGCTTCCTGGCGGTGTCGACGCCGACCTGATCGCCAAAGAGTCGCTGGTCGAGACCAAGATCCCAGCGACGACCGAGACCGGCTGGACAGTCAACATCGACGCGTTCACGACCACGGGCGCGGCGATCAAGGCCGACTGCTCGCCGACGAGCCCGTGTAAAGCGACGGTCGCGGCGGGGTCTCCGGTGATTCAGCTGGGCAAGGACCTGTGGAACAGCGTGATGGCGGGAATCAGCCCATACGACTGCTACAAAACGCGCCTTGGTCAGTACGACGTGCAGCAGTGCTACGACACGGCGCCGCTGCCAAACATCTCGTTCACGATCGGGGACCGCACGTTCTACATGAACAAGACCGACTACACGATCCCGATCCCGAAGAGCGACACGCGCAGCGTGTACGTGATGATCTCGCGGGGCGGCTGGCAGCCCACGTACTCCGCGGACTGGATCCTCGGCACGCCGTTCCTGCGCGCGTACTACTCGTCGTTCGACAATGACACCAAGTCCGTGAGCTTCTACTGCAAGGAAGGCGTCAACTGCGCCACCAAGGGAGAGCCAGCTCCTGGCACGCCCGCCAGTAGCGACGCGTTCAGCACACGCTGGGTCGGCGGTCGGTCGAGCCTCACGCTCGTCCTCGCGCTGGCGTCACTCGCAGCGCTCACATTGTGAGACGTACACTGAGTGAGAGAACTCTCTCGAAATAGACCAACAAGTTAAGCCGTCCATTGTACCGGTAGCCTCTCTCCCCTCTTCCAACCGTTGTGGCGCGAAGTTCTCCCGCCAAAAATACAGTGCCATCCTCGTAAAAAGATACAATCAACCAATGAAGCCATACGGGGTCACCAAGAAACATAATTACGCTTCCTATGGTTCGAATTCCCCTTGTCGAATGCTGGGAAAGGGTCTCATCTCCATCACTTTCTCCCCAACCGCATCATCTCGGTGTTGAAGCATAGAATGCGGGGAACCCACGCGCCCGCGCCATCAACGGGAACTATCGTAGTAAAACTCCAAGCGAATCCTCCCCAACGGGCCCTCTCCCCCACCGCTTCCGGGCGGCTCATTCTCGAACTCGCGACGCCCAGCTCAACCAAAACAAAGCCACCGCCCCCAACACCTCCAAGTACACACCATGGGCGATGACGCGGACGCCGCCGCGCCGAAGCCCGATCGCTCGGGCACCGACTGGCGCGGGTGGCTCGAGTTTCAGCTGCAGTTCAAGCGCCACGAGACGTTTGTGACCATGGAACGCACGGGCGAGTCGCCCTGGTGCGTGCTGGAGGCGCTGCGCAAGCGCCTGTACTCATCCCACGACCGGGTGGTCGTCGACAAGGCTGTCGAGAAGTACCGTGGCTCGGGCGGCTCGCTGCGCGGTGCGATCTACAAGGCGCTCGAGGCGCTCACGCAGCGCCACTGCCCGCGCGGCACGCGCCAGAAGCTGGAGGACGAAATGGACGCGCTGTGCAAGTCCCTCGACGTCACGGTTGAGTCGTACACGGCGTCGTTCCACCGGTTGCTGGAGATGTACACGCTGCTGTGGCTGCAAGACGGACGGACGCTGTCCACGGCCGACGTGAACCGACTGTACAGCAACGGCATGCCGCGCGGGTGGCGAGACCGACTGGAGGCTGACGGGCAACACGACGACGGCAGCACGACGGTGGGCGAGCTGGAGATCCAGTACAAGCGGCTCGAGCGCGAAGAACGACAGCAAGACGAGTACCAAGCGAGGAAACGACGCCGTGTGGAGGAGAACGACGGTCACGACGACCACAGCCACGACGCGCGAAGCCCGCACGGCTACAAACGCCACGCTCAATTGCCAGAGTGCAGCTACTGCAAGGAATTCTGTTACGGGAACGTGTACCAAAACCACAGCGACGAGCAGTGCTTTCGCAATCCGAAGAACAAGCAGTCGAGCTGCGGTCCCCGCTTTGTGCCGCGCGGCAAGTGCGTCGCTGTGTTTGGACCAGTCGAGAAGAAGCCCGAGGCAAGAGAAGACGAACAAGACGCTCGAGCCCGCCAGGAAGACGTCAAATCCGACGACACCGATCCAGCGCAGCATTCCGAATCGCAGGATTCTCCAAAATTCACTGGTGTTGGTGCGCTCGAGCAGCCCAAGCAACCGCTTATGGCCTCGAAGGCTTTGCATCAGGATTCACTCGCGTCCTCGGAGGACGTCGTCAAACAAGAGACAGCCCCCAGCGAACGTGACCTGAAGGATGTGACGCAATCATCGGGTGTGGCTGTTGATGGATTGAAGCTGAGCGAGTGTTATGGCTCTGAACTGACGGAGGATACGTCTGCCAAGTGTTTATCAAGCCACTGCCCCACCGACATTTCTGCCACAAGACCGGCCAACGTCTCCGTCAAATGCTCGTCGGAAGTCGCGGATCCATCAGAATCTGCCCTCCGTAGCCCGACGTTTGTAAAGCCGTGGGAAGAAATTGTGCTGGCCATGGTGGGCCCATTTGGACAAACGGACTGGTGTGTGCTGGTGTTTGTGGACACGGTCACCCAGTTTGTCGAGCTTTGTCCTGTGGTCCACGCCACCAGCGAAGAAATCACCCACGCCATCGACCAGGAGTGGCTCTCTCGGTATCCGTGGCCTGCTCGGTTTGTCTATTCGCCTCGCGTGCCAGCATACGACCCCGCGGTCTCGCACTTGAGGAGACGGTGTGGTGCAAGTGGGGTGCTGCCTGTAGCTGAGCCGGCGTCGCCTAATCAGACGCTTAGCGTCTTGTTGCTCCAGGTCCACTTGACCATCGAGCTGAAGGTGATCGATATGCAACCACAATCGCACTCGGACTGGGCTAGCGTCGTTTGCGTTGCTCGACATGCCTTACGGAGCAGCAGCGTCGTGGCGGCCGAGGTTGGTTCGGCAAAAGACTCAAACGAGCCCTCCAAGACGGACACCGTGAAAGAAGACCCTTATTGTGAGCTCTATCAAGACCCTCTGCCGTCCGCCTCCAGCGACCTATACAAAGGATCTCAACTTAGAATGGATTTGGAGTTTGCACCAGACGACATGGTCCTCGTCGAGTACAAGGAATTGCGTCGCTGTGTTGGGCTCACGCCGCGACGGGAAGGACCGCACCGAGTCGAGGCCGTGCGAACCAACGGGATTCTTGTCATCGACAAGGGAAAGTATCTCGAGCACATCCACGCACGACGAGCTGTCTTGGCCACTCGATAGGCGTGCGACCTGAAGAGGAGTTTTGTGGTCGTGAGTGATCAGTGGCGTTGCTTGTACTAATGAATGTACCTGATTGATGGCTAATGTGTAATACATCCGTACCTGTTCCCCCGTGTTCGACCTTCTTTGTTTGTCACATTCGTATTGATCAACTATGGTGCTGACGGGCGGCGACGTAACAGACGTCGAAACATCGCGTTCATAGTTGCCTCTCTAGACGTCGATTTCAAGGAATACACAGATCGTCGCGGCAGTTCCGTTACGAATTCCAGTATCAACGATGTCGCTCGATTGTCCAACTTGCATATCAGTGGAGCGAGGTTCCGCGCACGCACCACGCTCAGGAACGCCAGCCGCTGGCGAAGCACGAGCGGTTGCTTGAGCAGCTCATTGTGATGTCGATCGACGAACCCCGCGTCCTCGGGGTCGAAACCGAAGCCGTAACCGAAACCCAAGCCGGAGCCGTAACAGTGGGGGTTCTCAGATTTGGGTAACCGGTTGGTGAACCACATTCGGTTCACATCGTGCTGTGCTCTGATTGGTGGATTCGATTCACCAGATTCACCAGCGATTTCGTTGGTGAATCTGGTTATTCGCCTTTTCTCTTGCACTTCGAGCCAAACGTGCTATAAAAATGAACAAGCGTTGGTGAAAATCTCCACGGATCCTCAAATTTGGTGAATTGGTGAATGCGTTTCATTGGTCAGAATCTAGAAACGGGCGATTCACTGGTGAAGTTCATTCACCAACACTGAGAACCCCCACTGGGTGATGAAAGTGCGTGACGGTTTTGTTGTCGCCCAGCATGGCGGAATACGATGCCAGGAGCGAATTCAGGGGTATTGCCAGACGTGATAGTCGCTGGGAGACTGGTTCAGTGGGGGATTTCAGCCTCTCGGCCAGCTGGAAGAGTCCGCTTTCGTGCTCCATACTCATCGCCAGCGACGACACCTTGCATCCATGTGAGTACGCCGTGAATAGCCAAGCGAACATGTCGGGCTCGGTCTCCCCGAACGACAAATCTTCAAGAGACGGGCATGCTTCAAGAAACGCTGCCAACATGATGGCGTTCAAGTCTGGAACGTCAACGTGGAGCCCTTTTAAGGACTCGCCTAGCAGCTCCACGAGTCGCACGAGCGGATTGCCCACGCGCGAGTCTCCAACGCAGTAGAGAACCCGTAGGTTTGCCAGCGAGCACTGCTCGTTCACTTGGGTTCGCGGAACCAAGACCTCCACCTGAGCTCGCTTGGATGGCAAGGCGGCGCTTGGAAGACTGCAAATGCCGACGCCTCGAACGAGCAAAATAGTATTGAGATGATCGTTGTTGTCTTGAATGATAATACCTGGAACAATTCCTTCAGTCACACATTTCTTAACGGAGCCGGCGTTGTAGTGGATCGTAAGTTCCGTTCCTGCTGGGATCATCACTGTGGGTCCCACCCAGCCTGTGAGACATGCTGGCATCGAAGTTAATGCCGTGCAAGTGCGACTTGAGATAGGCTTCCATGGGCGCGTGTTGCCGTTTGTTGGGGTCGAGGAGATCCACAAACGTACGATCGATCCAGGTTTGCACGAGTGAAAGCGAGTCAATTGAGTGCTGTGGCTGTCCAGTTTCGTGCGAGACCATCCACGCAATCCACTGCCATGTGGTTTCGTCCAACACGGCGACGGACGTGTCGTCGTCTTCGGCTTCACCGTGCAGCCGTAATTCGGAGACGGAGCTAGTCCCCACCAGCGTCGAGAGCAGTGCACTCCGGAATGGCTCCTTGTTGCACCCTGCAGGCACCTCGAGACGCCGAACCCGCTTCGTCTTGACAGCACCCTCTTCGAGACCCGCGCAGCCCATCAGCGAACGCAACAAGTCTGCCCACATCCACAACCAAGTCGGATCGTCGTGTGAAACCGATGGCAGGGCGGGCAAGCGCGGTAGTCGCACACGATTCATCGATACACCAAGGCCGACGAGCTCACGCAGCGCACGGACTTCTTCGCAGCCCATCGGCGAGCGGTTCAAATTGAGATTCATCACGGTAACCTCGAAGATCGGCTCTAGTGAGACTGCCTCGGCGCGTGGCACCCACTCTCGCTCACGAGCGATGTCTTGTGCAGTCTTGATGGCATCATGCACCGCTCGAAGGCACTGAACGAATATTTGTGGTCGAGTGCGTGAGGCACGGAGATTCACGAGCAACTCCACAGACTCGAGACACACGGCCGCCAGTCCCACGCGGTCTTGCATGTCCAGCACACGTGCCCAGGTCTCCACGAACTGGACGCTGACGTCTCCGACCGCAAAAAAGGCATCTAGCGCAGCTTTTACTTGTGCTCCGTTCACGCGGCCGACTTCTTCTCCACGAGCACGGCGGTGGTGGTACTCCCAGTCGTCACGGCCACCTACGAGATCTGCAACGTCGAAGCGCGGCAAAAACGTCGGTTCGTCCAAGAGCATGTACGTCGCTGAGTGGAACAGCGAGAAAGTCTGGAGATACTGCATACAGCAGTCGCGGTTCAGCTGTGCGAAAGCTGCGACAATGAGTAGCGCCTCGCGGACGGCCCGCAGCTTATCGAGATCCGTTAGGACGTCCTCAAGGCGCACTTGGATCCACCAGTCTTCGACTCCGACACCCACACGCACTGGGTGGCCGCATTCACGGCGAGGCGAGAGCCGGCCTCGTAGTACGACAAACCACGGCTGCAAGAACTCCCAGTGACGCGCCTTCGTCCAGTCTACCATACTGCCTCAAGGGATTGCCGTTTCTTTCCTTTCTTTCTCTTTTGCTCACTCCCTCTCCTTCTTCGCTCTTCTCCGTGTCACGTTCGACGAGCAAATCCTCTTCATGGATCCAAAAGAGGACAGTCACTCTGGAACCGCAATTGTTCGAAGTTTTATAGTGGATGAGGTGATTCTCAATTGTGAATCACGATGAACACCAATCACGATGGGATCAAAATTCAAGGCACATGGCGCAACACGCACCATGTGCCTTGAATTTGGATCAGTGATGCGACGGTCAACAATGGCAGCTTCGCTCGATCTTCTACCTCCACGGCTGTGCACCGTGTAGCGTGCGATCGACTGGCCTCTTAGCTCAATGACCGCACGACGGACCGACGCTGCGTCGTTGCTGCGAACTGGAAGATCAATGAACCCACAAATGAATCGACCTGTAGCGCGGCGTTGGCGTGACGGCGGTGCCGCAAAACGCTGAGGAACGCAAGCCGCTGTTGTAGGGAGAGTGAGATGGGCGGAGCATTCGGCAGCAGTCTGCCATGGTGTCGCTCGTCGATCCATTGCCTCGAAAAATCGCTGGCACGGCAGCCGACGAACCAGAAGTGGGTGAGCGACTGGTTGTTCGCGAGCATGTCATCCAGCAATGGAGGGTGGTTGTGGTGGAAATCGTGGCGCACCAGGCTGAGACGCGTGAGCGTTCTCGAGACAGGGGTTTGGTGCGACATCAACTGGTACACAAGCGACATTATCGTCGGCACATCCAGAGACTCGCGCGGAGGGAGCTGGCCAAACCGCAATCCTAAGTTCCAGTCGGGCGCGCCTGGGGTTAGCGGATTCGTCGCGAACTCGAGCGACGAGATCTTGCAGCCGCGCGCGTAGGCGTCCCAGAGAAAGTCGAGCGACGTGATGTTTGCTCCCGTGACGCTGAGGCTCTCGAGGTTTGGACACAGCCGCACGAATTTGGCGACAGTCGCATCCGTCATGCGCTGGGTGCTCACGTGGAGCCCTTCCAGCGAAGGCCCCACGAGTCGCACGAGCCGCTTCAGCAGAGACAGCGACTGGGATCCTCTCGGCGGCGCAATGAACTTGAGGTTCTTGATCCCGACATTCGGCTTGCGTGTCTTCTTGTTCGCCGTCAAGAGAGCGTCGTCCGCTGGAAGCACAGCTGCGTCGACGGAGCACACACCCAGGCCTGGAACGATCAGCACCGCTGGCGAACTGCCATGTCCGTCTTGAACGACCTTGGCGGTGAGCGCCTTGGGCGTCACCAAATCCTTGCGGCCGTTGATTTCGTACAAACTGAGCTGCGTCCCGCCGGCAATCGTGACCGTCCTGAGTTGACTTCCAGGTAAAGCCGGCGCGAGCTCCAACCCTGCAAGGTACGCTCGCTCAACGTGCCGAATCGCCGGCTTCGAGCGCGCGACCGTCTCCAACATGCTCATTGACGCCTCAGGAATCCGTGCGCCGAACAGCGAGACAGTCTCAATAGAACTCGAGGACGGCGCATCATCCGGCAGCAGCAAACTCGCGAGCCAGTACCAAAAGTTCGGATCCACCACCTCCAGCACGGAGGCGTCGGTGCCACCCGCGCGGTCGAGACCTAGCGGCGGTGGCTCTGGCCCGCTCACCAACTGGCCGATCTGCAGCTCCCCGACGCCGCGCGCACACACGAGCGCCGAGAACAACGAGCTCAGCAGCGAGCCGCGCACGTAGTGGCTGGGCACGATCAGCCGGCGCACCGAAGGTGATGACGCGTCTTGAGTCGACGACGACGAAGAAGACGCGACACCCATGATCGTACATAGCAGCTCGCACCACGCGAACCGCCAGTTCACGTCGTTGAGGTCCGCGGCAGCCACGACCGGGAGTTCGACGTTGTTGAGCGGTACGCCGAGCGCCACGAGCCCGTGAAGCTCCTCCATCGCCGGCCGCGACAGCGCCGCATTCTCGAGCGCGAGGTCCATCGCGCGGACCTCAAACACGGGCTCCAGCAGCGCACGCTCGCTTTGCGGCACAAACCTGCGCTCGCGCAGCGTGGCCTGTACGCTTTGGACGGCGTTGCGCAGGCAGCGGAAGTACACGGGCTCTACGTCGGCGGGCACGCGCGCTACGTCGACTTGGAGCAGCAGCTCGACCGGCGCCAGCTCGACCGGCGTGCCGCCCACGCGGTCCTGCATGTCCAGCACGCGCGCCCAGTCGTTCACCAGTTCAGCGCTGGCACCTTGGTAGCTTCCGTCGTCCACGCCGTCGCCCAGCAGCACGTCATTCGCCCCCGCCATGGGCGATAGGATGACGCGGAACCGCGGGAGGAACCGCGCGTCGTCGAGGTCCACGAACGGCGCGCGGTGCCAGAGCGAGAAGGTCTGGAGGTACTGCAGGCAGCAGTCGCGCTGCAGCTGCGCGAACGCGCCGACCACGAGCAGCGCCTCGCGCAGCGCCGTCCACTCGCGCGGCGTCGCGAGCCCCTCGAGCGAGACGCTGATCCACCAGTCGGCCGGGTCCACGCCCACGCGCACGGCGTGCGAGTACGGGAAGCGCGCGTCGTGGTGCGTGGCCAGGCGCCCGCGCAGCCGCCCGAAGTGCGGCCGCAGGAACTCCCAGTGGCGCGCCTTGGCCGGCCAGCGGCCCGTCGTCGCCGTATCCGTCGCCATTCGAATCAGGTTATCCCGCTTGGTTTCTATGGCTTCCGTCGGTTCACGCTGTTTAGTGGCTTCACAATAATTGGTGTGGCAAGCATCAATAAATTGTACCCACGTATTTTCCTATGGAACCGGATGGTCTATTGCATTCTACGGAAAATGGGTGGTTTAGTAGTCGGCGAGGAGCTGCACGTCGGATGGCGGCACGCCGATGGGGCAGCTGCACCAGGTGGCGATGCGGTGGATCGGCGTGGGCGCCGCGAACGCGACCTCGAGCCGCCTGATGTCGTCGTTCAGCGCGAGACGAGCGTTCGCGTGGGCCGCGTGGCGGAGCCCGCCGAGTGTAGCCATTTGACGGGCGCGGTCGGTGTAGCTGAGCCCCTCAACGAGCTTTCCGTGGTACGTGTCCATCATCTCGCGGACCCAGGGACACTGCTCCATCGAAATATACGACTTCACGTGGGTGAGCGTCTTGTTGTGGTCGAGGATGTTGCGGACGATCGCGATGGTCGCGTTGGAGAGCTCGTACGGCCATCTCGATCCCAGTTCGAGCCTGCGTAGCGTGCTCTCAATCTTGTTGTGCTGGAGCAGCATGCGCAGGAAGCGCTGGAAGTGTGACTCAGGCACTGAGATACCGATTAGAGTCAGCGAGGAGAGCGCGAGTCCATAGCGGTCGTACGCATCGACGAACACTCGCATCGACGACAAGTACGCGTAAGCAAGCCCGAAGTTTTCAAGCCGAGGGCAGGCCGCAAAAACTCGATCGAGCGCGGTCTCGTCAATTCCGGGCAGCTGAATGTGAAGGCTGCGAAGTCGCGAGCCGATGAGATCGAGCAGTCCGTGGAGAGCTTCGTCATCGTCGGTACTCGATTGGCCGTTCCGGATGACAAGGGTTTGCAGAGACGACAACAGTCGAGGCCGTTCGGGTTCTGGGTCCAGGCGCATTTTCTTTGATGAACGCGCCGAGACTGTGTGTTTGGAATCGCAGAATCCGAGGCCTGGAATGTAAAACGTGTCGCCCGCGCCTTCTCCGTCTTCATTGGTCTCGTGGTTGTTCTGGCTGAGTACGAGATCTCCAACTGCCACGAAAGGTCTGGTCCCGATAAACGAATTGGTGAAACGACCATCGCGAATCGTCCACGTCTCATCAAGATGGAGTGTCACGGCAGGTCTCCCCCCACGTGGCATGCTTGAAATATCATGGGATGTCAACGATCGATCTATGCGCTCACGAGCGAGCACACACATCGTGGCCACTGGGTCGTCGCTCTCGACAACTGCTCGAACCGCGTTGACGTCGCTTGGTTGGATTCCGATGCCATCGACCACGAGCGCCTCTAAGCTGCTCGTCGAGGCGGAGCTGAACAGCGCAAAGGAAAGCCACGACCACATATGGCGACGCAGCTCTACGCTCGTATCTTCGTCGTCGTCTCCTCTGGACTTGATATGTAGCACTCGAAGGAAGCGCGCGCATGCGAGGGCCGAGCAAAACGGCGCAAACAGCGACGAGTCCACGTAACAGTCGGTCATGACGAGATGACGGACACGGGTAACTTGGCCTTCTTCGTTCTCGGAGAGTCCCAGCAGCGTACGCATGAAGAGACCGGCACCGCACATGTCCACGTGGTCGTCTGCGTTCGTATTCGAGGTGCCCGACCGCGGCAGACTGAGATACTCCACATCCACGCCGAGCGTTAACACGTCGTGAATCAACGCGAAGAGCCGTGGTGTGAGCACGCTGCCCGACAAGTCCAATTCCAGCGCGGCTACGCGGAAGAGAGTTCCGCGTGAGTGACGCAGCGACTCCGAAGCGTCTGCACGCCCGATCACCTCCTCGACAGCCCGCGTTGCCTCTACGAGACTTGCAATCCTGGTCAGCATCACATGGGAGCGGTGCGCGCTCGTCTTGGCGTGGAGCAGGATCGGAATGGGCTCGAGGTCGTTCCACCGGACGCCGTGGCGCTGGAGCAGATCCTGCACGCGCGGGAGATCGCGCAGAAACGCGTCACTGGGCTCGACGCCCCCAAGAAGCGCGTCCATCGAATTTTCCCACGACAGGAACGCGTCGTCGCCGTGCTCCGGCTGGTTGAACACGAACGCGTACTGGAAGCGCAGGCGGTGCGTCCCCGGGATGAACCACGGCGCCAGGTAGCAGCGCTCCTCGACCACGAACCACTGTACCCAGATCTCGGGCCTGACCTGCGCCATCAGGTGCGTGAGCACGATCGCCTCGTGGATCTCGCGCAGCGCCGCGCGCTCGCCGCCGGCGTGCTGCATGAGCACGTCCTCGCGCTCGAGCGCCACGCTGAGCCAGAACGTGTCGTCGTCGCCGCCTTTCACGTGGACGTCCGCGGCGTCTTCGCGGTCGTGCGACAGCAGCCCCAGCACGTCCATCCACGGGAACAGGAATTGCCACTCGTCGTCGCGCGTGGGCGACTGTGGCGCTGATACAGGCGGCGGTGCCGCGCTGTCGTCCGCCATGTTCGTTGTGTCGTGTCGGAAAATGGCGCAGAAATGTGGCGTCCAATCTTGTTTTGCAACCGGTATTCTTACCGGTATTGATCTGAATGTAGGTCATGTTGCAGGTCACACAAACGAGGGAGCTGCAGCGTGGGTTTCTCCGTCGATATAAATCAAGGGGAATTTTCATTATGCGGCCGTTGTTTTGAAATATTTACGTAACGGGGCCGTCCGAGCACCCCTTCCCCGGTTTCGGATTGTCCTGTAACTGAAAGGCTTCCACTGGTTGCTCAATGAGGAATCGGACGGCCCCGTCACGTAAATATTTCAAAAAAACGGCACCGAAATGAAAATTCCCCATAAATCAATGATCGGACACCATACCTATTGGACGAAGTTTGTGCCAATCATAGCACGCTGGTTGGCTAAATACATCCAATGAAATGGCGGCATCGAGATCGAATAGTGACATTGAAGCGAGAGTGAATGTTCGGACGTGTCCGCGCTAAAAATGTCCGATCTGGCAGTGGTTTTTGAACGTCGCTATACAAAAAGCAAGTGTGTGATAGATTCTAAAACAAACAAAGAGCGGACAGAGCGGACTGACCCACTGGCCCCAGCAACATGGTTGATAGGCTAAACACAGCTCCACTTGCTCATTCGGCTCGAAGGACGCGAGACCAACACCATGGCGACGGCACGATACGCGAACCCCAGCACAGCGAGCACACGTAGCTCTGCTCTATCAAACTTTGAGAGCTATCTGCGTGAAAACGGTCTCTCTAGTGGTAACGTGCGACA
>JAADWV010000763.1:0-13908 GCA_023336295.1 Pythium folliculosum
CCCCCCCCCCCCCCCCCCCCCCCCCCCCCCCCCCCCCCCCCCCCCCCCCCCCCCCCCCCCCCTAGAGTATCTTTCCACGGCAATCTCTGTACTCTTTTCTTTGTGTTCACTTGGTTCGCATTACGACCTCGGTACCGTTTACAACATGCAATTTTCGTTCCTCCGGGCCTCTCATCGTAAAAATGAAAGAGCTTAGAAGATCTGCTCCTCCGAGCGACCGAAGAAGAGGCGGCCGATGAACGAGTCGACGCCCGAGATCTGAGCCTGCACGCCGGCCTTGAGGCGCTCCTCGTGGACCTTGATGGCGAGGCGCTCGCGCGTGGCCGCGGCCGTGCGGCTGCGCTTGAGGTCGCTCGCGAGCCCGATGGCCGCGCACGCGTCGATGAAGAGCTTGGTCGGGTTCCAGTGGCCCGAGGTGATGCCCCACTCGCTCGTGGCGTAGTCGGCCGGGTACTTGTGGCTATAGATAACAGAGAGGGATGTGTTAGGAAGACCTGCGACATCATTGAGCAATCTAGCGGTCTCAGCAACGTACTGGTAGTTGTGGTAGCCCTCGCCGATGGCGCCGATGCTGACGAAGAGGTTCTCAACGGCCGCGATGTTGCGGTCGTAGGGCTTGTAGCCGAAGAAGTGGGCCACGCTGTTGACGCACCAGGTCATGTGGAGCACCCAGACGTGGCGGAAGATGCCGCCGATCCAGAAGCCGGTGGACGCGCTGCCCATGAGGTAGCCCACGAACGTCGGGAACACGTAGCACATGGCGAGCACGGTCCAAATGTAGTGGTTCATCTGGAAGACCACGAGCGGGTCGCGCAGGAGGTCGTCGAAGTTGAGCTTCGCGCCGGCCTTGCGGACGTTGGCGTGCTTGCGCACCATGACCCAGCCCATGTGCGCGAAGAAGAAGCCGCGGCCCGAGTTGTGCGGGTCCGCGGTCGTGTCCGAGCCCTTGTGGTGCACGCGGTGGTCTCGCGACCACTCGAAGATGCTGCCCTGGAACGCCATCGAGTTGCACAGCATGAGGAAGAAGCGGAGCGGCGCCTTGGCCGTGTAGCTGCGGTGCGCCCAGAGGCGGTGCGCGCCGGCCGTGATGCCCAGTCCGGACGCGAACCAGAGCGCAAGCCAGAGCACGGCGATCTGCGAGAGCGAGGCCGACGGCATGACGAACAGCAGCGCGTACAGCGCGCCGATGTGCCACACGCCGAGCACGATCACGTTGTACCAGACGACCTCGCCCCAGTGGAACGACGGCGGCTTCTCCGTGTCGTTCATCGTCTCCTCGGTCGGCACGAGGTCGTCGATCTCGTTGTCCTTGGCGGCCGCGGCCGCAGCCACGGGCCGTTGCTTGAGCGTCTCGGCGGGGGCGGTCATCGTGTCAGCTGGAGAGTTACGTTGGCTTCTGCGCGATGCGAGGCGTCTTCGATTCTCACACACAGCGACAGAGGGGGCGACGAGTCGAGGCAGGCAGGGGAGTCGAGCGTTGCGGCGCGTGTGCAGCGCCCGAGTGGTCCCGCTCCTGACGGCGAGCTCAGGTGAGCTCCCTGATCAAAGACGTGCGACTCTTTGATCGGTTTAGAGAGGGATCCACACGTCACTTTCGCTCCAGCCGCTGATGTCACGGACAGTGTTGACAAAATTCAAGCTGCAGTAGATATTGTGCGGATATTATTCGCTTAGATATTGGATCTAAAAGGTTTTCGTAGACCCGCAGATGCACTTGGCGAATCATAACGACTAACGGGAAATGGCTCTCATAGTGGATGCAAGAGTAACGGTTTGTCACCCAACTGTTGGCTGATTGATATCATTTGTTAGAGGTTTGCTGCAAATGCGAAACGGCTGTTCGGCAGTTGGTGGCCCACGACCCTTTTATGGGGGCCTCAACGTGGATCGTGCTGTCGTGAGGGACTGAACACGTTTGCGATTGGCCATTTTTCGCACCGATGAATGGATACGCGGAATGATGGTCAGTGGTACACTGTACCATTTGGATGGCATGATGGTTCTTGGCTACACTCTCTGCAACTTGCTGAGATGGCTTCTTCGCGTCAGCGCCATGCCACCACGCTGGTCGGCTGGTTACCAGCAGCTACTCTACCTTCTGCTTGGCGCTCGAGTCCTTCGTAATGAAAGCAGACGGCTTAAAGAGGTGCGTGCGGAAGAGGACCGAGGCGTCGACTGGCACAATCTCAGCACCAAAGAGGCACGAGTTGACGACTGCTTTTCCGTTGTACGATCGCGCGAGCTGAGTCTGATATGCCTGCAGCCTACAGCATGTGCAAGACGTACGCGCAACGATCCATTGGTGGATCAGATAAAGCAGTTTACGGCGTCATGAGAGACTGGCAGACGTACCGGTCAAAGAGTTGGCCGACGCCGCTGGGTCTCGTAACCACGCGAAAGGCGATGGGAGCAATCCCTTCATTCGCCGTCTTCGCTTGGCCGCGTCGAAAGTACTCGCTGATGGTCGCTTGATCCACAGCATCACGGGCACGGCGTCGACTTGGGCTGATGTCCTCAACGGTGAGTGTGTCGAGTGGGGGCTGTTCGTACACTGTCTCCAGGCTGAGTGACGCTGTGTACTCGCGCGGCTTGAACAAGCGATGCAGAACAGAGACGAGAGGCAACCCTCGCAATGCCACGATAGGGATCCAAAGCGCAGCTGATGCGAACCACACACCGAATCGAACTATACCGAAGGACATGAAGAACACCGCGTTCGTAGTGACGAGGAAGACGAGAATCGTGAAGAGCAGCGTCCCGAGCAATAGCTACAGCGACCAAGTAATTGTCAAACGTGCGCCAGCAGTATCGATCAGCAAATGTGGACGGATGCTTACCTGGTTCACGTCATACTCGCAGGAGTCGACACGCTTACGCAGCACGTTGTTCTTCTTACCCAGGAAGAGCTTCCACAGCGACGACAGCAAGCGCAGTTGCATGGCATTGAGCTTGGTGAAGTACAGGAACACCCAGTACGAGTTCCACGTCATGAGCCACAGCGCGTCCGAGATCACGCTCAATTGAAGTGTGAACCCTGCATGTTTCCAGCAGACGGTCGCTGCAGTCTGAAGCATAGGGGAGGAGACAGCGTCTTGCCAGAGTGGGCTTGTGACAACTGCGTTGAGCAAGAACTCCCAGAAGTCGAGCCACATCAGAATGCCGTTGCCGAGGATTGCCGCTAAGCGGTCATTCAGCTGCACGACGAGCCCCGTATGTCAACCTAGAATCCTTGGATCGAAGCGAAAGTGCTCAACGTACTTTGAAACCGGCGGGGGCGTCCATCAGCCAGACCACGTTTTCTCGAAGTGCATCGAGAAAGCTGAGAGGATGTCTGTGTAAAGCATGACGGCAAGAGTGAGATACTGTCGTTCATCAATACGTCCCAGGCAAAGCGGCGATAAACGCACAAGCCTATATCTTGTGCTGCGGGGAGAGCCGTCGAGGTCACGAACGACGCGAAGAACAGACCAAGCAAGTAATCGAGTACGAGGTACATCACGAAATCACTCAGCTCGGTGTAGCATCCAGCTACGGGGTGGCATGCAACAGAAACGATGTGAATCCGTTCCAGCACAGAAGGCACTGGTGACAGATCGCGATTTTTCCACATACAGTCTCGTTGGCGACGATACCGAGCTCGAATCTGTTCTGGGAGCGTCAGAATATTGGAAAAGCGATGCCCAAATACAGTCAAGCACTGGGAATAGTCCTGTAGTGCATGTCTGGTTAGAGCAAACCCCACACATCGACCTGTCGCCAGTCCAATACCTTGGCACTCGCTCCACGGCCTACAGGAATACTGTGGAGCACGGGGGCAGAGAGTAGAGCGAGCACTGTGCGTTGCCACACAGCATTCACGAGTGAAAAAGGCAGCCCAATCGAATAGTATGCGACCATCTCGCATGCTGAACGCCACGCCACCACAACAACCATTGGCAGTCAGTCACCTACTTTCACACAGATCATGAACCATGCAATTCGTACCGGTGGTCATCGAGTTAACCGGACGGCGTGACGCTGCCGATGCTGCTCGCGAATCGAACTGATCTTGAAGCTATCGCGATAGGCACGACGGTTCGCTCCCTCAAACTCAATTTTTTTCACCCGAGAGGTGCCAATCTCACCTCGCGTAGTGGCGGATACAAACGCGACTTGGTCGACATCGACACGATCCCCGTGCGCGCAAGTCCGCGCGTAAACATCTCAGGGTCGTACAGCACAACGACGCCCGACGCTGGCGCTGTGCTGCCGCTGCGGAGAATGCGCAAAGACCGGTCCAGTGACTCGGTGTCGCCCTTCGCTGTCTCGTACTCGACCACGAGCAGCTCGGCATCCGCACCATCGTTACCGATACCCCGGTGTGACTTTGGGTGGCACACGCCAACAACCTGAAGACGCTCATCGACGGCGGCTCGATCTGTTCAATCACACAGAAGAGGTTTAGACGCCAAGGTCATCGTAAATGGTGTCGTAGATGGCAACATACCGTGGGTGATATCCACGACACAGATCGCGCTTTGGGCCGCACGCGAGCCAACGAGCCAAAGCGACTTCTCGTGCTCTCCGTTGAGACGCGAGGCGGCCCCCAGAGCGCCGTGGAGCCGCCGCTGAGGCCAATACACCGTCGCCTCAGCCGCCATTTTCGATCCTCCGATTGTGGGCAAAGCATGCGTGTGGCCGAAGGGTACCATGAAACAGGTACATTTTGGGGTGTGGACCACTTCACGCTTACTTCAACATGCTGCGCGGCGCCAGGATCGCAGCGGACCTTTGGCGGTGAATCTGGGCCACGGTGGATCACAACACATGAGCAGGATACACACACGCAACGTCAGAGAGTAACGGTTATGCTGTCAGAAAGAGCCCGGTGTTTTCCAGTACTTACGTTGCGAATCGATGGAGAGGTGGGGGGAAAGTGACCCGTTTTGTGGCGTGAAAGGAGAATGCCCCCCATCCCTTGATGCTCTATAATTTCGTGCTGGGCGCCGGATGAATGGAATGGGATGCTAGGAAGCTTGGAGTGAGATTATTGATGCCTTCGCTCTCGCCTCAACAACTTAATCATGATTCTTTGGTACCGACGATATTGCATGTTGCACCACCGTGTGACGATGATGCACTAGAAGGATAGTATTCGACCGAATCATCCAAGAGATGCCGCGTCAATGGTTGAGGGTGCATGTCTTGGACCTGCAGCACCAAGCGAATCGCCTTCAAGTGCATCATCGTCACACGGTGGTGCAACATGCAGAAGTTTCGTCAAAATAGTTCGTGTCGTAAAGATTAAAAAAAACTGGCTCGAAAGCGAAGGGTGCTGTGGTCGAAGGAGGAAGCGCCTTGGAAGCATCTGCGGTTGGCTACTGTGTCTTCTTACCGTCACCGTCCTGTGCGGGGTCTGTGGGCGTCGCCAACACGCCTCGTACGTAATCGGTTGAGTGATAAAGGCCGGTCGCAAGGTCTCGTGATGTGCGCAACGTCGTGGTCGCGACGGACCAGCCGAGCCCCCACCAACTGCGCGTCTGCTCCTGAGCCGCTTGCTGACTTCGCGGAGAGAGAGCCGCCTGATCGGCCTCGGCTGCAGCGGCGGCCGTCTCGTCCAACACGCTCGGCGCGACGCCCGTCAACGGGTCCAACGCATCACTCGCGCCGTCCACCGAGCCATTCACCGCCATCTCCACCTCCGCGTGGCGCGACGACTTGCGCCGCTTGGCCTGCCGCCGCCGGTTCTCCAACTGGATACGTGTCTACACATACGCGACATCACCTGTATTAATAAGCATTTCACGCGGCACGAGGGTATATCAGGAAAATGTACCTTGGCAATGGCCAATCCGGTGATCGAGCCAAAGGCCATGCCGGGGAGAACCATGAGGAACCCGACGAGCGGCTGCGCGAACGCGAGGAACACCACGAGCCCGCCGATCCAGCCGGCGGCCGCGCCGCACGCGCCGCCAAAGAGCGACAGGTACAGTAGCCGCGAGCACATGGTAGCCTCCCACTCGCGCGCGTCCTGCGCGCGGCGCAGCTGCTCCTCGGCGTGGAAGCGCAGCCGCTCGGCGTTGAGCGCGCGGCGCTCGGTCGTGCGCTCGACCACGTCGCGGTGCTGCTGCAGCTGCCGCTGGAGCTCCTTAGTCACGGCGATCGCGGCGTCACGCTGCGCGATGAGTTCGTCCTCCATGGCCGCGTCCAGTAGAGTAGTAGTCTCGTTAGATCGGCCCAAAGATGGAGGGGAAAATGAGCTGCTTGGATGACGCACACCGGATCAGCACGCGGAGTAAACGACTCGTAGCGTGGACCACATTATAGATCAGTTAGGTGTACCACATAAGTGGAGAAAGGCAACTTCAACCTCAATCTGCACCACAAGCAAAGACATTGGCCTCTCTTTACGAACGGGTTCAGGCGTTGCGCCAACGTTATTCCGACAAAGCAAGTGTATTATCACATAGAGCTAGGCCCGAGGCGCGCGACCACGTGATTCGAGCGCGGCTGGGAAGAGGTCGTTGAATAGCAGTCGCCCGGGCGTGAACAAGGCGAACAAACCGGCGCCGACGGCGCCGATGTACGAGCCGCGCATGTACGCGACGTGGCGACGCAGGTCGCGGGGCTTGCGGCGAATGTTGTAGATACCGGCACCGACGCAGTACAGCGTGAGGGTCGAGAGCCCGTGGATCCAGGAGAAGTCGCCGTGGTTGGTCACGCGTATCCCGTACGACGAGAGGCACGTCACCAGCATCGAGGCCGACCACGCGCGGCCCAAAAGGCGGTGGGTGCGCGTGCCCTTAGGCGAGAGCAGAACCGTAGCGCCGAGAGCGAGCACGCCTGTCGCCGCCGCGGTGTGCACGATCGAAACCGTGTTCCAGTCGTACTCGCCCGGATACTTCTTATCGATGGCGTTCTTGTCCATGATGGCGAGAGGAGCGTGAGCTTGAGCAGGAGAATGGAGAAGTGATGGCTCTACTGCATCTGTCGCCATGAGGAAGAGCGCTTTGCCGTGTTTGTTGAGTGGGGGGACCGCAGCTGAACCCATTTTGCCATCCATGTTGGTCGCCGCCAGCATTCCTGGAATGCGGAGTGTTGGTGATCCTTGTGGTGAGCAGCAAGCTCAATTGGATTCAAATAATCTATTTTTACCGGATATGAGTATTCATATGGCGTTTATTATTGTTTTCACTATTATAGAGGGATGAAAATGTCTACATATGCATTCATAGAGGCTAATTGGTCTGGAATGATTTTGCTCCAGAGCCATCATCATGGTAACTGGCCATGTTGAAGGCATTCTCTCCGTCCAGCGCGATGTGTTCGAATCAGGCGGTGATTCTATCACTGTGACGTCAGAGGACACGGGTGCACTCAATCTTGATGCTATTGCAGCCCTCATGCGACGGCTCGAACGCTCAATCCGGCGGCTACAGCAGCCCGCATCCGCGTCTATTCGATCCATTACTGATCCTCCAGGGACATTCGTCTTCTCCGCCACCGTACCGTGCATGCTGCAGAGCCATTCGCTATTGTGGTCTGGCTGAAGCGGAGAAGCATACGAGCACTCTTCCGCTACTTTGTCTTTGTCTTCATCGTTCTTTACAACAGCAAGATAGCGTACCTCACAGCTCCTCCAGAGTCCGCGCACACATCCAGACAGACAGATACACGCCCAGACACATTCGTTTTCGAACGTTTCCAACCGGGAGCTTGGGGAACAAGTGAGTTCAATATTCCCGATGGTCGCTTCTTTCCTTCTGTCGTTCCCCGTTAGCTTGGTGTAGTGGGCTCGCTCGCCCCTGAGTCATCGAATCGCGTGCTCGCACGCACTGTACTGTACAGTACAACGGAGTGCACGTACGTTGACTTGACCTGAGTTCTGGCTCTCTTCATTTCCATCGATGGAGCCTTTTGTTGGCTCACGAACGGCAACGCGACGCCACCACATCCCAGTTTATTTTTTCTGTTCCTTTTTCTTTTCCTTGCTCGCGGAGCATCTTCCTTGCATGCACTGCAACACTGGGTCGCACACATCTTCTCTGGGATCTTTGGAACGACTGGCGGAGGTCCTCCCTGTCTGGGTTTCTTGTGACAGGAACGGAGAAACGCGAGCCCGTCCACGCTGCAGGAGACATGACTGCTCCCTCCACATACAGGCATCCAGGCTAATCTCGTCGTTGTGCTATCATGCGGAGAGGCTGGACGCGACCAAAATGGTAACACGACACAACGTTGATAAAGATACGATTTTTCTTCTTCTTTTAGGGTACACTTCAGCAGTGCAGGTTGCGTGGTTGGTGGTCTATGGGGTGGGTGGTGGAAACTGCGTGGTCCATACAATTCCTCTTCTTTCTTCCTTTCTCTTCGTCTTCTTCTTCCTTTCGTCCTGTCGTAAAAGCGGATCTTGATCGACACGTAGTGGCTTGCTTGGCGGAGGGTCTCGCTGCGAAGCCTTGCCTCCGGACGGTGGGGAATGAAGAAGAGCGGAGGGAGGACGCGGGCCAGGGCTTGGTTGGGATCGAGCGGGAAATATATAATATATGGTACATTGCCCAAGGTCCTTTGCGCCTTACAACTCCAGCTCGACGCTCGAGGGGCTCGTCTCCTGGGCCTCGCCCTTGACGTTGCTGTGGAACGAGGGCGTCGGCAGGCTGGACGAGATCTCCAGCGGGATGAGGCTGAACTCGATCGTCGACACGTTGCCGTTCTCGTCCGCCATCGGCGACGCCATGAGCGTGATCGACGACACGCCGGTCGCCGAGCGCGCCTGCACGACCGTGCCCATGGGCTTGCCCTCCTTGACGATCTTGATCAGGGTGTCGAGCTTGGCCGAGTCCAGGCACAGCGCCGACCGCAGCGGCAGCGACTTGCCCTTGAGCGCGTCCTCGTTGAGCCCTGTGTGATGCAGGAACGCGTGGTTGACCGTGACCGGCTCAAGGTTGACGTCCACGAGCAGGCGCGGCGTCGACGACTGCATGAAGCAGCGCTTGTACATGGCGTCGGCGTCGCTGCCGCCGTGGCCACCCTTGTGCGCCTGGTTGCGGAAGAGCTCGGCCTGCTTCTCGGCGCGCTCGGCCTTCTGCTTGGCGATGAGCAGGTTGCTGCGCAGCATGCCCACGTAGTGGTACGTGTTGTCGAGGATCGACTGCTTGTTCTTCTTGGACTGCACGCCGGCCTCGTCGAGCAGCTCCTTGAGCTGGTTGATGCGATCGTTGAGCTTGAACATGCGCTTCTTCTCCTTCATGTTGAGGTCCTCGCGCGAGCGCTTCGAGTTGGCGTTGCCGCCGCGCGCCGACGGCGTCGTGCCGTCCATCGAGCTCGCGTAGTCGGTCGAGACGTGGAGCATCTGCTGGCCGATCGGCGGGTAGAAGTGGCTCTGCGGGTTGTGCATGTTCATCATGAGCGGCTCGTGGTCAAAGTCGCCGCCCTGGTGGTGGTGCTGCGGCGTCATCGCGGCGTGGCCGCCGTGGTTCACCATGTGCTGGAAGTCGCCCATGCCCGGGTGGTGCATGCCCGGGCCGCCGTGCATGCCGTGCGGGCCGCCGTGGCCGCCGTCCAGGAAGAGCTTGGGGCGCTCGCCGCTGTGGCCGTGGTGCGCGTGCTGGTCGTAGCCGCCGCCCATGGCGTGGTGGTGCGTCGCGGGCGAGTAGCCAAAGTCGTTCGGCGGGGCGAGCATGGTGGTCGACGGGGTGATTAGTGGACTGTGGTGTTGTTGTTGGAAGATCGCGTCGCGTCGGTCGCTTGCGCCGAAGGATGCCAAATGGAGAATGACAAATGGCTCGGCCAGCAGATGGCGCCTTCTCGAAAGAGGGAGGAGCGGAGGGGGAGGAGGAGAGCGGAGGGGAGGAGGAGGAGGAGGACTGAGTGACTGAGGGGGGTGCTCAACAACAGAAAGACCCGCACGAGAACCTGAAGGTCGGGGAAGGGCGTGCCCGGGTTTTTCGCGCGCTCGTGCCGGCCCGGGTCGGATCACACTCTCTCCCTTGTTCTGGACTGACGAGCGCTATGAGAACCCCGACCCCGCGTGGGTGTCCAGTTCACCGAGCCCTCTTGCACCCGAGAACCAAAAGGGCTGAGGCTGTAGCTGTGTGGCGTCCAGGCGTCCTTGTCCGCGGCTCCTTTGCTCTGGGCCGCATTTGGGGTCTTATTCGAGTTTTTTTCAGCCCCGAGGCTGATAAGACGGGAGAAGACGAGCCAGTGGCAAGGCAGTCCCGACCGACCAATCGACCGACCGGCCGCTAAAATCCGAGATTTTTTTCGTCCTCAACTCCCAAGACTCTCTCCCGAAATCAGACTTTTACGGATCTTTGTCGAGGCAAAAAGTCCGGAAAGAGTCCAACAAGACTGGAGAATCTTGTCGGTCAAGGAAAGGGAATCAACGACGGGTACTCCACCAAGATACGTCTGACATCGGGGTGTTGGGTGGTTTTCTCAGTTATTGAACTAGAAAGAAGCACGCAAAGCCCTCGCGCAAGAACTGGCGTCGCTTGCTAAACTATGAACGAGTTCATGCTCCCCGCTCGCAAGGTTGACGTGTCCTTTTCTTGGTGCTTCCAGACTCTGGGCGCTGAGCCCAGATGTCGTCTTATCGTCGTGGCGTGCTAAAATGGGCCAATCTGAATGCGACATTTCAACCAATCACACGCCTGAACTCCCGGTTTTTCCGTCCACTCGCTTTGTCCAGTCTGCGCACCCAACCACGCAGCTGGGCAGACGGGCCGGCGCCTGCATTTTTGACGCGCAAAAGCCGGGAAGAGTCAGTGTTGTGGGGGAGAGAGTCGGACTGCCTGACACGAATGGACCAGATTTGATGAGACCACACTTGCTTGCCTTCGTGCAGTGACGATGCGACGACAACAGGCAAACGACCGGGCTGTGGTGTCGTGCTTGAAGTTGCCGCGGCAGGACGACTGACCCGGAGGAAGCGGCCAAGGGTGGAATGTAGCCATCGTCCCCACCGGCACCTGTGGCCACTGTGGCCAATTCGACGTCCAGGCGGCCGCGGCTGTCAGTCAGAGTGCCGAGCATGGAGCAGCTGGCCGATTCAGATCGGCCGCTGGGCGGAAGTGCCAAGCCCGCCGGCGCCTGCTGATGTTAACTCTCGACCGTCGGAGTGTCCACCTCCTGCCAGCGAAACTGAAAGCGAGCTGGACTGAGCAACACCTGCAAAACCAACATCAGCGTTGGTTTTGTTCCCCACAAAAAGGCCCTAGAAAAGCTCGCTGGATTTCCGGGGCTTCCGTCGCACACGAGCTCACACGCTTGCGCGCCAAAGTTCAACGCCGGTGTGTGTCCCAGCTCCCTCCACCGCCGCAGTCCGGCAAGTGCAAGCGGATTGGATGCAGAGGTGCGAGCGCGGATCATTAGCTTGTCTTCTCCGCACTGGCCTCAAAGATTTTAGGAACCCGCCGGCCCATCGCCGCCGCGCCACGAGCCACGGGATGGAGGCTGGCGTCACCAGCCATGGACGGGTCCGTTGTGCCGCGCGAGCAGCTGGTGGCGACGGCGCGGGGGCATAGCCCCGGGCCGAGAAAACTAAAATGGTGCCTGGGACAGGGCCCCCCCCCCCGCTTCCAGGAAGGAGAGGAAGGCTTCCTCTCCGCCTCCCAGCTGGTGATTGCATACCGAGCAACAACAGCTCGAGCCATCACGTTGGCCACCGGCCGGGGAGTTCGGCCACGCTGGCCGCGGGGGTCTTGTCCGTCTTGGGACGACTCGAAAGGGACAGAGCGAGCAGGGGTTGCGTCCCCAGTGGCCGGCTGGTGCCGCGTTTCACTGGATCCTACTGAAGACAACAGAGCCGACCAGCAATAGAGATCTCTTCCGTGGCCGATTCACGGCTGGTGCGGCCACCCCAGGCCACCATGCGGACGAGTGAGGGTCCACCGCCTGGTCCCCCACAGTCCGGAACGGAAGGCTTGAGCAAACCGGCAGCTGGCCCGTGTGTGGCTCACCAAGACGCTCGCGGTTTCCACATGGAGAATACTTCGAACCAATCGCTGAATTTTTCAAGCGGCCGCGTCCCCGTCCGGAGAATGCTCTCCCACCAGCATAGAGCGGGGGAGGCTCTGTGTTCACATTCTCCGTCCGCGGGAGAGAGTTTCCGGTGCGCGTTAGGAACGCGGAAGCGTCCAGCGAGGTCCAGTCTCCGGACGGATCCAAGGGGACACGCTCCGGATCCTTCGTTTGTGGAACACCGAGGAGACGCGTCCGGAGAAAGAGTTCCGGGCCACCACGCCTTGTTTTCAACATCACCTCGCTCCATGCTTTCTCTCTCTCTCTCTCCCGTTCTGTGGGAGCCAGGAGCTCCGAACCACCACGGGGCCGCCGATGGCTACGCGCCACCAGCACGGCAGGAAGAGGAGGGTGGGGCGGGGAGAGGAGGTGTATCCAGGGAGAGAGAGCGGTCAGCTCGCATTGCTTGGCCACTCGTCATCACTGCCTCGCTGGATTTCTGATGTTTCGGGGTTCGCCGACCGCCGCGGATTCAATCCTGTGCGCTTCGACCGCCCCGCTTCTCCATCGACGCTCGAGAGCGGGGGATCATCGCATCACTGTCCCTCAGCCCACCTCCTTGTTCTTCAAAGATCCGCGTCCAGATATGGATACCCAAGCGCTCGGCACTGGAGGGACTGGACTGTACATACTCATGTTGCAGTGAAGAGATCTCGTGGGTGAAGTGAAGGGTGTAACCATCCGCGGGAACCGCCGGGCCCGCAGATGATCCGCAGCTTTGTAGGTACGATTCCGTACTGTACACTACAGTACTGCACGTCCAGTGCTGAGAGAGGAGGGATCGGGAGGCACGGAAGACTGTGGGCCTCGCATGCACCTCTCCGAATGCCCCAAGAGGCGATGTGGACATCCGCCTCGGCCACTGCAGGATCTGAACTGGACAGTGTGGATACATGCAGACTTCGCTGACCCTTTTCGCCACCCCGTGGAGGTGGCCAGCGCCGACATCACCGTTGTGTACACGACTGACGAGGCGCGGACAGACTCTCCATGATGCATTGTCATCACCAGCATCGCGTCGTCGCGACGCATGCCGTGCAGGTCGTTCTCTCGCGAGCGGAGTCCTGCCACGCAATGGCGCGTGGTGGGATGCTCCTCTTTTGCGGACAGAGAGCGCAGGGAGAGAGGGAGGAGATCTTTTTCCTCTTCGTCTTTTCTTCAAACCGGAGAGGGATCCCAGGAATTTCCTGGGATAAGGGAGAATCCAGTGCTTGCAGTTGAAGTGGGTTGAAACTGAATTGCGCTTGAAGCATCCTCAATTCAATTTCCTCTCTCATGAATCCTCTCTTCAATTCAACCCTCAAAACGCGTGTTTCCGCTAAACGAGGCTAAATCCTGATTTGCCCTCCAAAAGGGGAGAGGTGTAATCATTGTTTACAGCTGACAGAAACGAGTTTAAAACACCCCATGATTGCTGTCCACTCCCGCTTCAAGATCATCAAGTCACATGCGGATCCATTGACTCCAAGGGGGGAAGCCTCGGCTCTCCATTCGCGCACTCTCCACGCGTCGCGCCGCCTCCGCCGCCTCCGCAGTCGACCAGCACCCATCATGGCTCCCGCGATCCGCCTCATATCCCTCACCGACGAGCGCGACATCCTGCGCGTCATCGACCTCGAAACCTCCTCCTACCCACCCGACGAGGCCGCCACCTCCGACAAGATCCGATTCCGACAACAACACGCAGCCGACTTCTTCCAAATCGCCACCCGCAAACATGACGCCAACAACCACGACACCACACGCGACATCGTCGGATTCGTCAATGGCACACTCGCCCAGGGCCAAGAACTCACCGACGAGTCCATGAGCCACCACGACCCACACGGCACCACGCTTTGCATCCACTCCGTCGTCGTCGACCCCGCACTGCGTCGCCAAGGCATCGCCAAGGCCATGCTCCAGGCA
>JAADWV010000764.1:0-13886 GCA_023336295.1 Pythium folliculosum
CACACTGTAGCCATTTTGAGATGTCAGTGGAGCCAGTCGGAGAAGATTGAGCGAAAGTATTTTTAGTTCGCTTGTTTTAAACACTTGAGTCACCTTTTGCAAGGATTCAGGATTTGAGTCACGTTTTGCAATTTTCCCAAGAAAAAAAGCACATCGATATCATTGTTGCTAGACACACTACGTACACCACCGCACGAGGGCTCAAGGTCCATGAGGAGCAGAGCGCTCTTCAGTGACTTGTTATCAAAAAAAGAGGACACGCGAGCCCGCTTAGGCGACGACCGGGTACACGGCCTTGCTGTTGATGACGCTGCAGGCCGCCGACGTGGACGAGATGCGCTTGAGCTGGATGTAGCCGCCCGCGCCCCACGAGGTGCCCCACTGGTTCTTAAACTTGAACGACGTGGCGTCGTAGCCGACTGCCAGCACGGCGTGGTCGAGCGCCGAGGTCGAGCACGACGACACGACACCGCCGGTGTACTGCTTCCAGGACGGGTTGCCGGCAGCGACGGCCACGGCCACGGGCTGCTTGTTGATGGCGGCCACGAAGCCGGCGTCCGAGGCGGCCACGCTGGCGACCGACGAGATGGTGATGGCCTTCTTGGTGCACGACGTGCTGCACGTGCCCGTGACGCCCGACGAGCCCGAGGTGTAAGGGTAGCCCGAGGACGTGCAGACGCCGCCCTTGCTCTTGATGTACGAGAGCGCGTACGACGGCCAGCCGCCGTCGCAGCCCGACGAGTTTGGGTCGCAGTTGGTCACCTGCTGCTCCGAGAGGAGCGTGAGCGAGCCGTACTTGAGGCAGTAGGCCGACTCGAGCGAGCCGATGGCCGAGAACGCCCAGCACGAGCCGCACGAGCCCTGGTTCTTGACGCCGGCGACGCAGCCCGACGTGGTCCAGTCGAACGACGTGGCCTCGGCGACCTCGGTGACCTCCTCGGCCTCCGTGGCCTCCTCGGCGAGGCCGCGGAAGAAGCCGCCCTCCTTGCCGAGCGTGGCCGACTTGCTCACGTACTTGGAGAACTCGTCCTCGGTCAGCAGCGAGAACGGCGAGCTCAGGCTGAAGGTCGCCTCCGGGTTCTCGCGCTGGGCCTTCTCGACCGTCATCTTGGACAGGAAGAAGCGCACGAGGTGGTCGTCCGACGCGTTCGTCGAGGCCGACTCGATGTTAATGTTGGAGGCTTCCTTGTAGAGACCGTTCTCCTTGGCGTAGCGGCCGGCCGGGCTGTTCTTCCACGCGGCGAGCTCGTCGGTGATGGTGTTCTTCTCCGCGAGGAAGCGCGCGTGGTGCTCGCGCGGGATCGAGACAGCGTCGGCGGCGGCGAGCGCGGCGAGGAAGAGAGCGGCGACGGCGGTGAACTTCATCTTGGGCGAGGTCGGGTGGACTAGGGGAGGAGGCTTCTGGGGTCGCTGGGGAATGGCGGAATGAGCTTCTCGGAGGACGCGAAACTGGACAGGGCCTGCGGGGAGAAGGCGTCCCAATCCTCCTAAAAGATCACAGGCAGCACGCGGCAGCCCACTCAGCCCGCCCTCCCTCCTGGAGAGCACCCCCTCCCGATGTCTGATCGAATAGGGGCCAGAGCAGCGGCCTTTGGCCCCCTAGGTTTCTACCCCTGAGTGCATGCCGCGGTGGAGACTCCGGACCCGCGTGGGTCTGATTCGAGAGGACGAGATCTTGAAGCGTGATGTGGGATGTTTCGGTCCCCGGGTGGATGTTCTCATTCGCAGCAAATGGGTTGATGAGTGTGACGCACTGACCGCTGAGCGCTGAGTGCTGCCCAGCCCACTCTCTTCGTTTTTCCCCATCAAGATCCCTCTCGCTGACGGATCCATCCCCCGGCTCACCCCGACTGGGAAAGCGGATTGCGGTCCACTTCGAACGCGACTGCAGGTAATCCGATGCCGAGTGGAACAAACAAAAGGGACTTCACGGTGTGACTTCGTGCTCGAGCTGCACTCGTGAGCATGCTGTTCGATTGAGCCCGTAAAAGTTTCTAAATCTTGTCCTTTCCGACGACGCTGGAGCCTCGCGACCGCCAGACGTGGTTGGCAATTCCTACAGGGGTGCTCTCCCGCGAAAACGTCCCGGAAACAATGTATTTCGAGAGACCTGACGTCGTGTCTTTGACGCCTCCTACTGTTGTACGTTTCCTCTCAACACCTTCGAGGGCTGTATGATTGTATCACCTGTGGCGTTGTGTCCCCCTTCTCACTGAGAGGAGACGCCTCGAAGTGCGTGCAAAGGAACCAGTCAGCCCCTCTTCCTCATTTGAGGCTCAATTGTTTCCATTCTGCGTTCTCAGGCCAATGACAGTACCGTACAGCACAGGGCTGTCGGCTCGTTTTATGTGCGTGATAGCGATCTTGAATCAGATGCAAGATGTTGAAGCCAACAGAAACCTCCTCAAATGCGGCGCAACTCGACTGTCTGAGCCCCAGCGAGCGCCCACTTCTTGTAAGGTGTGACCGCCCGTGTTGTCGGTCGGACTAATGTTTGTACTGTATCGCTGGAGAGATAGCTTGAGTGCAATCGAGGCTGCGCGTGTTGTTTGGCCTGCCCGCACCGGCAACACGCAAGCTCATTCGTCATGAGTTCCCCTCGTCTAGGATCTCTGTCTGACTGACCAGGCATATTTCCAGCGCATTGCACGCCTTCGGCAGCGTGGCCGCTGCTGTGTCCTGTTCCGCTTCATCTGATGGCAGCCGGCCGGAGCAATGGCGTGTTTTCCGCGGCTGTACAGATTGGGTACATCTCGCCCTCGTTGACTGATTCCGTGATGTGTGGCAAGCGTTGATGGCGAAGGGCGAACGGTGCACTCTCCTCAGTCAGTCACACTGACGAGGCACCATCACGAGTGCAGAACTGTGTCATACAGTACGCTGTACTACAAGTAGCAGGCACACTGTGATGGCGCTCGCCTTTGTGTGAGGAGTGTAGTGGAGAGAGGATCTGGTCTGGTCGGTTCCGTAGAGTATGGTGTCACTGCTGTGCGTGAATGATTTTTTCTGCGGAGAGCAATGAAGTGCGTCGTGTGTGTGTGCTGTGCACACTCTGCACTTGTTTGCACCCCACAATTGGAAGCATCCGGCTCGTTCCGTTCTAGGCATTCGGAGCTCATCACAACAACGCATCGGTAGTTTTTGGGAGTTGAGATGTTTCTGGAACGTTGGATACAAAAGCATTTGCTCATTCCTGGGAGATGAAAAAAAATCCCGAGTCGACGCGATTGGCTGCACCACGCTTCGCAAGCCACCCTGTGATTGCAGGGCCGTTTATCGCCCTGGATGGAGCAGGGGTATTCTGGAGCCAGCCTCAGATGCGTACCTACGCGAATCGGATAGCATTTCCGACATACCGGGGCTCCAAGTGTGACCACGCGTTCAGGGACCCAGAGGCGAACTACTCAGTCAGCCTGGCCGGCGATCACAATCGAATATATACCTGAAAAGACCCAACCTCGATGCATACTGTGTACAAGATAGATCTCGCATAGGTGACATGACCGACGATGCGACGCTCGGTTGCGTTGGGAACACCGCCCTTGCCAGCTACGTTTGGTGGCGGCAGCAAGCGTCCGCGAGTGGCACTTCCACAGACACGTCCATTTAGACACCACACCATCTTTTCAAGACCGTACTACCTAACAACAAGTATCCTGTGGAGAGCGTTCTCTAGCAGACCAATGCACTCCGGAAAAGGCCCCACGACTTTCGTCCGGAGTTCGCCTGCTGGCCCCGCTCCATCCTGCAAAGCCGGTATGCAAGGCGCGTGGCGTTACGAATGAGCAAGGGACTTGGATTCTGCTCCCTCACACGTCACACATATCTCGAGCAACCACTCCCACCATCACTCCGATCGTGTCGTACGAAGGTTGCTTGAAATTGCGAGGAGCTCACCTCTTCGAGGCACTCCGAATATACCGACATGGGCAGCGAAAGGGAGAGAATTGCGCTGGGCGCTGCGTCGGCACGCGTGCGTGCGCTACCAGTGTATGCGCCTCCGCCAGCGCCCCTTGTCGTGCGCGTGCGTCTGCCCACACGACGCGGCACGGAATCACCCGCTATTGAAATGGCGGTGTCAGCCAAGCGCTCACGCCATGCCGCCGACTCGAGCGGATCCGAAGACGCCGCGCCGGACGCTGGGGACTCGAGCGACGGTACCGGCTCCACTGATGCTTCTCGTGGCGGCGATCGATTGCTGAACGGTGCGCAAACGTCGGCATCGCATGCGAAGCCCCGACGTCCGGCTTACTCCACGCTCCAGAAGGTTCGTGTGCTGCTGGCCTGGTTTATCTGGGGTCTCCATGTGAATAACGGATCATTCCAACACGATTTGCCGTCCCACAGCAAGAGCGCGACGCGCTGACGAAAGAAGTGCAGATGCTCAAGGCGCAGGCCGACCTTTTGAGGGAACGGGCCGGGCTCTCATCGGTTGCGGCCGCAGATTTGGTCACGCAAACGGCGCACGCAAACCGCCTGATGGACGACACACGGCGCGCACAGCTACTGGCGCTGTGCGGTATGCGTTCGGTGATCTCACGGAACCTGGTACGTGTTTGGAGATCTCCGTCCTACGTGTTCAATGCCTGTAGTCCTGATACCTGTGGCTACTGTATAGCGTGACCAGTTCAACGTACCGCTCAGCATCCCGATTCGACTCGGCGAAGATCCACGTGAGCGACGTGCGACGCTGCTCTCGCTGCGTCGCTCAAAGCTTGACAGAACGTATCGTTACCTGGAGGAACGGTTCCGCGGCGTCGAGCTCACGCGCCGGCATCAAGAGCGGGAAACGTGGACGTCCCCCGGGGGCAATTTTTGTGCGTCGACGTGCGACGTCACGCTCTTCCGGGGCGTGCGCAGCGTCAAGCAAGTGTACGACGCGTTTATGTTCTACATGGCCAACATGGAGATCTCGATCTCCGAGACACTCGGCCAGCTCACACTCCGCGAAGATATTGACAGCGTCGACACGAGCGTCTCGAACCACCGATTTTCGTCCTCCACGGATCACGGTCTCGTCGTGGAAATGAACGTCGCCAGCTTTGGAGAGTACCACGAGCGCTTCCCTGACCACCAGGACCAAGAATTTGCTCTCTACACGGCTGACTGTGTCGATGAAGATGCTGTTTATCCATACTGCCCGCACGAGCGCGTTCGCAAGGACATCTCTGGCGCAGTGGCCATGAGTCCGCTGCCCAAAAAGCACCCTAACGACGCCCTCGTCGTGGTGATGCGTCGCGCCGCATATCTCCAGATCCTGAGACCGCAGTTTCCGGTGGACGACGCCGCGTTGGACGATCTGGAGGCCAACCTCGGCGCCTGGGGCGATGTCATGTTCCAGTCCATGCACGCCACACTCTCAACCGACGCCGCCACGCCCTCATCCGGGTAGTCAAGGAGGACACTACCGTGGGTGTTCTGCATTGTGCTCCAAATGTTCCCCGTTCGGGGTACTTGCTGCGGTGATATCGCGATCGGGTGGGCGTGCGTGGGGTATCTCGACATGAAGAGCAAGATTGAGGAGCCAACTGACTTCTGCCCACCTTTCACGTACGCGAGTTCACTGAGGGTACACGAGACTCTACGGTGGGCGGGGCCTACGAAGACGAGCTAGAAGGCTAAGAACAACAGGTTGACGAGAGAGGTGGTGCCTATGCGTTCGGAGGCGGAAGGCGCGTTGCAGAAGGGATCAGCACGATTCATGTCGGGGATGGTGATGCGCGTCTCGAGGATGTTTTGAAGGCGAATGGGGAAGAATACCTATACGAACAGATCATGCAGCTCGCTGTTTACGTGGGAAAGGAACCGCCTTTGATCTTCGGCTGGCAGAATGTGGAAGAGTTCGTTCGCGCTATCGAGACAGCCCGAGCGCTAGCGGATGTGCCATGAGGTCTACCGCTGCCAGCTGATCCACTTGGCTTCCCTGCCGCAGTGACTGCCTGGACATTGAAGGAAGCTGTGCTTGAGTGTTTGAGAATCCTTTGGGCGCCTACTCGACTTGGCACCTCGTGTCTTCCATGCTCGTTGGCGCAGAGCATTTAAGTGGGAGTCAGGCTGACCAGACTGGACTTGAACCCGTGGACCCAGCGCGTCGTTGCCGTTGGAGTGCGAAAGTCGCTACTCCAACGCGTGCGTCTACGTGCCGCGACCTGGCTCGAATTCGCTCGAGAGAGTCACTCCACAGCTCCGGGAACTTGTGGGGATAGAAGGTCTCCAGTCGAGCGCTCACTCACCTTCAATGGATTCATTGAGTCTCCAGTATCCTCTTCTAACACTTCCTTGATGATAGTAACGAACCATCCTACCTCATCGAGCAAGCGCATCCATGTTCACAGCCTCACAGTGTCATCTATGGGAACGTAATTCCGCCGCACATCAGAAACGACATAACGAGCCACATCCACGGATATGACGTAACGCGGACCGCCTGCGAGCGGCGGGAGTGTCGATGCTGGGGACTCCTGCGGTGGGATGAAGCTCTTGTGCCTAGGGCTCGTGTGGGCGGTAAGCCTCGGAACACGCACCCACCGCAGAAGTTCCCCGTTGGTGTTTCTTCTCGGAACATGACGACGGGGCGCGCAATGCCAAGGTATACGTCGACCGTGACCATCACATATTGGGCGCTTGGTGAGGTGGTGGTCCGCTGGAGGAAACGGACGGTCTTGCGCAGCAGCTACACGTACGAACCCATGCACTCGAGTTTGCTCGTGAGAAGGTAGCCGAGGAAGACGACGCACACCGATACGTCGTGGAGTGTAGTGTGCTCGCCCACGTCTCACCGATGCCTTGGCGCTGGGGGGGGCAATGGTGAAGCACGCTCAAGTTGCGCGCTCAGTGACGTACGCTATGCGCCGCGAGCCACACGGAGGCCACGAATAGGAAGTCGGCACGGCGCAGTGCATGACTGTGCTAAGTGAGCCCAATCAAACCCACCAAACGTGGAAGGAAAAGGGAGAAGATCAAGTTCGAATCGGGAGGGGGATATATAAATTCGATCGTCTTTTTCAGGGGTGGATGGGTGGGCATCCCCTTCGTCTTAGAGAGACCGTGCGCCTCGCGCGCAGCACAAGAACGCGAGCCGGCGCACGAGCCACATCTTCGGGGGCTCGCGCATGTGCTCATCCCGCGCCCAGTCGTCGTAGCCGTTGACAAAGAAAAACCGGAGCACGCTAACGCTGGCGTAGATGGCGGCGTCGCGCACAGCTGTGTGCCACGGGATCGACGGGAACTGGGCGAAGAGCAGATCGACAATGGGCAGACAGTCTCTGCTCGCGGCGGTGGCCATCGCCTGTTGGATCTGATGCTCGTCGACACCGTTCATCCCATACGGTGCAGCGTTCCCGCGCTGGCAGCGACTGATGACGTCACACACAAACTGCGCCGCCTCGAGCTGCTTCCCGACCGCGGCGTGGAAGAGGATGTCGCTGATGTTGTCCAGGACCTCTGGGTGCGACTGGATCCAGCGCTCGAGAAGTACGACGTGACCTCCGTGGGCGAGACTGTAGGCAATGTACGCAGGCTGGAGGTAGCGCACGAGCTGCGGGTACGAAGCGTCGAGTCGGTCGAGCCAGTCCAAGATCGCGGGGCTGGCACACGACTCCCACACGTCGAAGCGAGGGGGGCCCACTGATTTCCACCACACATCAAAGCGAGTGACGCTGGGCTCGGCGCAGCACTGCGGATACTTCGCCAGCAGCCAGTCGGCTACCTGCGGCTGCGCGTAGTTGATCGCCGAGGCGAGCAGGCCTGGGTCGTCCAGCTGGCCGTCGTGGCCGGTCGAGACGCACCACATCACAATCGCGAGATTGCCCGATGCGATCGCCGCCCGGAGCACGCTCTCGTCAAAGCTAAACGAGTCGATTTCGTCGTCTTGAAGCGCAACCGACGAGGTGATCTCGTGGCAGTAGTGCAACACCGCCATGTCACCGCGCTCAATTGCGCGCTTGGGCCACGTCTTGTTCCCAAGCAGCCACTTTTTGTCGTCCTCGTCATGCTGCCCGAACGGCCAACAGTCTCCGTGCAGCTTTCTCGAATGTGTACGCGCGTAGCTGACGCCGCATTCGACAGCCCAGTCGCACGCACTGCCGAACGCAGCAAAGCGGAACGCGTCCGTCACGTACTGTTGTTCAAATCGCTCAAGCTCGGCGGCGTCGTCGTCGCCGCGCGTGTCCATCCAGAGCAACAACTCACGGCAGCTCTCTTGCACTCGATAGCGGTCATGGGATTCCGCGCGCTCGGCCGCGAGCCCCATTGCCATCGAAAAGACAGTGTCAGTACGGTCGCCGCTCTGCAGGAGTAGCCACTTGATCGAGTCCACTCGCTCTTCGTCCGAGGGCTGGAAGTTCTCGTATTCATCGAACGCTTGAAATGCTCGATACACTGCCAGCGAGAGACGCCCCCGCAACACGGCGTGTGGGCATACAGATCGCAGCACGCACAGCCACCCGACGCTGCCGATCTTAGCGGCGCCCTCGACTGCGCGGTAGAGAAGTTCAGCGCCGTGCATCACGTCGATTAGGAAGCGAACCGCCTTCAACTTTCCTTGCTCCCCAGCTTCGAACATGAGCAGTCCGAGGTTGTGCTCACTGTCCACGTACTTGGAATCGACAAGTGACCATTCTTCGCGATACACGAGCCAGTCAGCGACTCGGCCATGGACTAACAACCCGTCAAGACCACGCGAACAGCGCACTTCCGGACGCTTCTCGATCAACCAGCCGACGACCGCTTCATGGCCGTTTGCCGCTGCTTGGGCGAGCGCATCCGGCGTACACCCTTCCTTGCGATTTTCGTTCAGAAACTGGAGCACCGTCAAGTGGCCGTTGGCTGCGGCGCCGTCCATCGCCTTGTGTGTTGCCGTGAAGAGTTTGTGTGCGTGGAGAAAGCGCACAACGCTGAGGTGACCCCCCGACGCTGCGCCGTCGATCGCCTCTGGAACGCCCGCGAGCTTACTGCGCTTGTGGATGAGCCGGACAATCTCCAGGTGGCCGTTCGCCGCCGCGGAACAGAGCGCCTTGGTGGTCAAAATGCTTTCTTTGTGGAGGTAGCACAGCTCCTCCACAAACTCCAGGAACCCTTTCTCGGCCGCGAGTTCGAGTGCCTCCACCGGCGGCGTCTTGAAGGGCTTGGCGTGGAGCAGCTTGAGCATCGCAAGGTCTTTTTGCCTCACGGCGTCGACAGCGAGCCGGCGGCGCTCGTCTTCGTCCCCGTCGAGCGACGTGTCGGTAACGAGCAGGAGGAACAGCGTCCAGTGGTCTTTCATCAGCGCCTTGGTCAGCACCTCAGCCGGCGGTCGCTCGCGGCGTTTTGCGAGCCAAAAGTCCACAAAGCCATGATCGCCGCGCCCCACGGCTTCGAGAAACACGCTGCGCGGCAGCGTGACGGCGAACCTATAGTGGATCCACTGGAGAAGCCCGGCGTCGCCAAGGTGCCGCCAGCATTCCTTGGGGAGTGCGCATATCGTCTTGCTCGGGATGTGGTCGGCGAGCAGCTCAACCACGCTAAAGTCTCCGGCCTTGAAGTGCGTGACTGCTTTGGTCCAGAGCCCGGCGGCGTCCGTGGGGCGATGGGCGGCGTTGGTGCGGTCAAACATCCAGCGGAGCGCCCGGACGTCGCCCAACTCAGCGGCCACCACCGCCGCGGCGTTGTAGCTCAGGTCCTGGCGCTCGACGTATTCCGGCTGCCGGCGGAAGCCGTCGATCATCTCGAGTGCGTGGATCCTGCCACTTCCGCTGCCGCGGCGCACGGCGAGCGCGGCCAAGTCGTCCTTGTACGGTCTCACATCGCGCTTGAGCGCGCGCAGCAGGCCGGGCAGGCCGTCCTGGAACGCGACGATGCGGGGAAAGAGCGCGCTGCTCGCGAGCACGTGGAGCGCCGCTGTCGAGTGTGCTGCGGCGTGGTCGGCGTCCGCCATGCTACGAAGACACCGGTGTTGGCGAGCGAGCGAGGGAGGGAGTGAGTGAATTGCGGAGACCGCATTGTACCGGCGAGCGAGGGCACGCTGTTCCATCAGGTGTCACTCCTAATGACCCATTTGGACCGCACGCAGAAAGTCCACCGAACTTACTGCGTACTTCCGCGCATGGCTACATTTCTCCGTCAAGAGCGCCGCCAAGTTGAACCGTGACGCTCGCGCGCGCAGCACCGGGCAGCACCGCGCTCGTTCCGGAACGAGTACGCGTTCGCCGAACACATGCTCGCGGCGGGCGACCCGCGCCGTCCTCGAGGCCGTCCCACGTCGCGACCGGCGCGGCGCGGGCGATCACGCGGACGATCCGCACACTCCGTCAACGTACCCCGACGTCATTCGAATGCTCTCGACCGGACCACTGGACAGTTTCCTCAATTCTTGTGGGGACAGAAAGATACCAGTCGGTCGCTATATAATAATCGTGCCAAGCTTGATCAACGAGAGTATCTGAACGTGTTCATCACTTGGAGCCAGGATTCACGCACGTGAAACTCCACTGGCTCGTCCAAGCATTTGTAATGCCTGTCAGACTCGTTGATTTGAAACCGGACGATTTTAAAAGCTCAAGAACTCCAGCATGTACTCCGTCAGCACGTATTGGAGCAATGGTGATCCCAGTTATGATGCAGTCAGCACCACGGATGGCCTCCATCTCACCTCGACTTGCTTGGAGCTCTACACATGTCGCAGATTCGCTTCCTCGAAACTGGTTGCGTCTTATGTTGCGCGAACCGGGTTACGAAGTGTACCCCTAAATCACATGTCACTGGCACAGACCCATTGGAACCGTCAACATGAACCACGTCGTCGCCGATCGAACGCGCGCGATCGCGGCCGCGCCGGCGCCCCCACGCGCGCGACCGCCGCTCATGAGCATCGTGAACCCTCTGCTCGTGCATCTGCGGCTCCCTCGCGAAAATGCCGTCTCAAACGGCGCCGACACGACGCCACAGGGCCGCGTCCAAGAAGCGCACTCGCCGAGGACGCGGACGCGGCGGCGACGGCGCGATTCCAGCGACGACGACGGCGACCGTGACGCCGCGGAAGAACACGGAGAAGGGGGAGCAACAAGTGACAGCGGCAGCTCTGTGGCGGCCGGCGCCGGCCGCAAGAAGTCGCGCAAGCCCACGTACCTCGTCCAAAAGGTTGGTCCCCGGTGGTTCGGTTTTGATCGCTCTTCCAGTGTGACGCTGACGCGACCGTGGCTCGATTGTAGGAAGCGAAGGAGACGCTCCTTCAGGAGTTAAGAGAGCTGGAGGCGCGTGCCGAGGAGCTGCGCGCGCGCGTCGGCATGCCGAGCCTCGCGGTCCACACGACCACGCAGCAGAAGCGCGACGACAACCGGATAATGGAGCGCGCGCGGCGCGACCAACTGCTCTCGCTATGCAGCACGCAGGCCATCTTCTCGAATTACATGGTGCGTGGACATATGCGGTTCGAGAAGTGAAGAGTACTTCAGGGCTGACGACAAGGTGTATTGGTTTGTGTGCTGGCGCTGAATAGCGCGACCAGTTCTCCGCCCCGCTCAAGGTGCCGGTCCATCTCGGCCGCGACATGGCCGCGAGAAGAGCCACGCTCATGGCGCTGCGACCCGAGAAGTTGGATCTCGCGTACCGGTTTATCCAGCACCGACTCGATGGTGTGGACCAGCGACTACCCTTTGACGACAGCATGACGTGGACATCCGTCGAGGGCGATTTCTGCTTCAGCCGCACGGATGTTTCTCACTTCGAAGGCGTGCGCAGCGTCAAGCAGGTGTTTGACGCGCTCAACTTTTACGTCGCCAACATGGAGATCACGATCTCAGAAGTGCTCGGCCAGCTCACGCTGCGCGAGGACATTGACTGTGTGGACACGCGCGCGACCAACCATCGCATGGTCTCATCGACCGACCACGGCATCGTCGTCGAGAACAACGCGATTTGTTTTACCGAGTACTACGAACACTTTGGCGAACGCGATGGCGGCGAGTTTGCGATCTTCACGGTGGACTGCGTGGACGAAGACGAGCTTTATCCGTACCGCCCATGGGAACGGGTCCGCAAAAACGTCACGGCCGTGATCACGCTGAGTGCGTTCCAGAAGCCGGTAGATGGGTTGACGCCCGGGGAGAATCGAGAGGGAGAGCTCGTCGTTGTACTGCGTCGGTCAGCGTACTTGACGTTAAAGCGGCCACTATTTCCGGTTACAGCGGCCGCTCTCGAAGATCTGAGAGGTACTGTAGAGGCGTGGGGCCGCGTCATGCACAAGACGGTGCGCGACCACGTGTACGCGCAGACGACACAAGGGCTTTGAAAATGGGTGCCCAAACTGAAATACAACACCACGATACTCCAGTGATAACAACAAATTTTGCGCAAGCGGTGCGTCCGAAAAGAGTCTAACTGTAAGACGACGCGTTGTTCAAATTAGGCCTGCCACGCGAGCCGCTCTCTGATACATTTCAGCATGACGTCGCACCACTTACCTAGGCCCTCTCGCGCGACTTCCTCGAGCTGGTGGCGCTCCCAGTACGCGTTGCTATTCACGCGAACGAATGCCCACCGTACCATAGTGACCAAGGGGAACCCACCAGGGCTCGGGGATGGTGTCTCCAAAATCAGTGTGACCGATGCCGCATCGTTGTGGAGGCGATTCTTCGGTTGTCGAGGATACAGATCGTCTTGGTCAACGAAGTCAATGACCTGCACCGCGTGCGGTTGCTGGATGAGCTCGGACTTCTCAAAGTAGTGCGAGAATATCGCGAGGTTCATCTCCGCCTGGACCCCGTTGTCATGCGTTGACAGCATGCGCACGGCCTGCGTGCCGTTCACGGGATCGCTCTCGCTTTCACGAATGCTCATCATACCAACTTTCTCACTCATACTGATCTCTTGAGTCTCTGCGAAGTATTGCAGTTCGCGGTAGGCATCGTGAACGGAGCGCGCATGCATCTCACCACAAGACGCGCTGACGCTACATTCTTCAAGCGGCGTGATCTCCCAGTGGGTCGTGACAAAGTCGCCCGTGTCGGTCTCAAACGTGTCGATCTGTCGCATGCGAGCAGCCTTGTCCAGGAACTGACTGCGTGTGAGCGCGTATTGAACGGCGTCATGGAGCCTCGGCATTTTCAGCTGAGTGAGCATTTCTTGGCGTCCGATTGGGTCGCGAGGGAGGTGGATAAAGCCTCCAATGGGCGGAGAGCGGGAGCGAGACTATGCGCACAGGCAATTGGACAATCAGAGCCTACACGTCAGAACACGTTTTTGTGTGGGGGACGAAACTAGAAGGATGACGTACTCCGTGGCTGGCCATCAACGACTGAAGACTCGCGATCGCGAGGCTGCCGGCTCGAACGCGATTCTGTAGCCCGGAATATCGATGCGTCGCTTCCTTCCAGGATTCAGAGGCAATACGCGGTTCACTCCCGACTTTTTGCAGCTTTGCCCGCAATGCCACAATCTCCTCGCGCAGCTGGGTCATCTCATCCTACCCATACAGTTAGCCGAGTCACACACCAACCAGTCATCACCACCATATCCACCATTCCTCACCTTCCGCATGTAGTACGTGGGCTTTCGCTTCTGCTCCCGAGTGAGCCCACCACTTCGACCCTTGGACGACTTCGTACCAACTTCACTAGACTTCTTATCTATGGACGGCTCGTCAACACGCGTGTGATCGGATCTCATCGCGGCGATATCGGTCACTGCTCGGATCGCTATTCACCACGCTTGATCGCGTTTCTCGATTTGCCACCTCAGTGCAGCCGGCATCACTCGATGGCGTTCATTTGTCGCTCCACCGGCCGATTGCGTGAACATGTGGTAATCAACGTGCGAAAACTCCCAGAGTGGTGGTGTTCTTCGTTACGAGAACTGAGACTACGAAGTACTTCGAAGTATCCGATCGGGGGGGGGGGGGTCCCACAAGGGCG
>JAADWV010000765.1:0-13831 GCA_023336295.1 Pythium folliculosum
AGTCGACGGCTCCGGAGTCTCCGTAGGCTTGCCCGACGGCTTGCCGGTCGACGGCTCGGGCGTCTCCGTAGGCTTGCCCGACGGCTTGCCGGTCGACGGCTCGGGCGTCTCCGTAGGCTTGCCCGACGGCTTACCAGTGGACGGTTCCGGAGTCTCAGTAGGCTTACCGGACGGCTTACCAGTGGACGGCTCCGGGGTCTCGGTCGTCGGCGCCGGCGTGGTAGGTGCCGGCGTGACAGGTGCCGGCGTGACGGGCGGGAGCGTGGTCGGCGCAGGCGTGGTCGGCGGAGGCGTCGTCGGCGCAAGCGTCTGGGTCTGGCACGCCACGGAGAGCTCAATGAGTTCCTTGAGGTCCAGGTAGCTGAGACCGTCGTCGTTGACGGTCGTGTCCTCGAAGCCGCCCGACGGCCACCACAAAAAGTCCGGGTGGTCGTGGAACGAGCCGCCGACCCACTCGCCGCCGACGATGTTGTCGTCCCAGTCCAACTCGAGCAGGTACTCGTAGTCCTTGGAGCGCGAGTACTTGCCGATGGTCTCGGGCGTCGCGAGCTCGCCGTCCACGTACGCCTCCTCGATCCACGTGACCCGGGTCTTGGTGTACTGGAGCTTCTTGGCCTTGCGGTTGAAGTCGTACGTGCCAAAGTCCGGGTTCATCTCGACGTCCGTGACCACGCCGTCGACGTTCTTCTGGAACGTCCACGTCTCGACACCGCGCGACTCGAGGATCTCATACGACAGGATCGGCTGGTTCCACACGGCCTCGCTGTTGTCGTGCTCGATGATCATGCCGAAGTCGCTCGCGCCCATGATGTTGGTGAGCGCGACGTGGAACAGACCGGGGCCGACGTCGCGGCGCGTGTCATCGTTGTAGCGGTTGTACGCGTCCGAGCCGGGCACATAGTCGGAGCCGGACGCGCCGTAGTAGCGCGTGCCCACCTGCGTCGAGCCGGCCACGTTGTTGTTGAAGAACTGCGAGATCAGGCCCTTGATGTCGTACGGCTGGAAGACCACGCCGTTCTTGGCGACGCTGCAGCGCGGCTCGGGCTCGAGCAGCGCCGCGACGGACCACGCGTGGCAGATGCCGTACCAGCCCGGCAGACACAGGCCCGTCGTGGCGCCGCGGCGCTTGGAGCAGACGTCGCCGCCGCACTCGCTCGAGGACGTGCAGCTCTTGACGCCCGGCTGGTCGCGGTAGAGGTCCACGCCGGCCGAGGCCGAGACGGCGTCCGCGATCTTCTGGCCGTCCTTGCCGTACGCCTGCGCGTACTTCTCCACGGGGCTCAGCGAGTCCGGGCCGGCCCAGCGGTTGTTGATGCCGTCGGCCGTGCTGGCCCAGTAGTTGCCCGGCCACGGGCGGTGCTTGCGCGAGGCCGACGGGTACTTTTCCAGCAGCGTCACGGCGTTCACCTCGGCCTTGGGCAAGTCCTTCATGTCGAGAAAGTCGTTGATCTTGTCCACGTCCGTGTAGCCGAAGAGGTCCGGGATGGCCTCGAGCTGGCGGGCGCCGCCGGCGGCGGCCACGCGGCCCGCGGCCAGCTCGGCGTCCAGCACGCCGGCCACCTCCTCGTGGCCCGTGAGCGCGTCCGGCGTCTTGATGATCGGGTCGGGCGCGAAGCGGCCGTCGCCGCCGCCGAACGCCGGGTGGCGCTTGGAGATCTTGGTGCCGGGCTTGAGCGGCGACACGGGCAGCAGCTCGAAGGGCGCGGCGTCCACGGCGCTGAGCGAGCAGGCCGCGAGCGCGAACGCGTACGCGACCAGCACGGACGGCGTGGCGACCATGGTGGCACTTGGGATTCGGGTTGTCTTCCGGAACGGAGAGAGGCACCGAATAGGGGGTGAATCGAAAAGTGCGGAGGAGGAGAACGTTCTCCCTCAGGGGAACGCAAGCAGGAGGAGGAAGGTGAGAACAGGGGAGATCATGGCTCGTGGCACACATGGCACACCGGGCTGGCCATGGCACGCGGATCCCACTGTTGCCGTGACAGCTTCGATCCAGATCCCCGGCGTGACTCACACGCCGCATCAGACAGACTTGGGATGCGCGAGTTCAAGCGCGGACGTGCCATCTGCCATGGCGCGATGACCCACGGTCAGCCAGCAACACTGGGAACAACCAGACCGCGCGGGAGGAAAAAAGAAGGTCGAAGCTGCGGGTCGTCGCGTCGTGATATTTGTTTTTGGTTTGATTGCCGTTGGTGTTGTGTGTGAAAAGAACAGCAACGTCATCCACACACACAATCTCGAGCCTGGCTCATCGCCGCCTGCCATGGCAAGGGAAGGTGATGGGCCTAGAAGGTGCAATGCGTGTCTGCCGTGCCTGTCAAGGAACCAGTCCCAGATGTCAGAGCCATACAAAATCCAAGTCACAAATGGGTGCCAGGTCAGGTTTCCGCCCATCGATTCGCGCAACGGACACGGCAGATCCATGCGAGGAAACCTTCGCAGATTTTGACTAGCAACACCAATCTCATTCCACACACAATGACAGAAACGTATCGGTTTGTGGTGTGCAGTGAGGTCATTCCGCGCAAGAGCGCAAGGATATCGAAGCTCCACTTTGGCACAAGGGAGATCAGAGGGTGCCATCTTCGACACCCAAGAACGGAGATTTGTTGATGGCGTGGAGCATCCGCGGCAAGCGACAGGGCACAGAGAGGTGGACCTCTCCGCGCGTGCACAGTCCATGATCCCATCATATCATGAACCTTACATACATGATAAATGTGCATCAGCGCTGTGAGTGATTGACTCTTTGTGGATCAAACACCTCTAGCAAACTATAATCTGTTATAATTCACACGATGGCAGCGCTCCTGTTGAGAGAGAACACGCCGTTTGGCACCCAGTCTGGACTGGATCTGTCATGATGTCCTCAGCTTCTCACACGACACACCGTGGGCTCCACAGTGGCCGCGAGTCCACAGATGCCTGGGAGGCTGGTCCCACGGCGCCAGCATGTGGTGTCGCGTCGAGAATGGAAACAACAGCAGCAATCTGCCGAGCGGCTCGGCATGCAACGGGCCAGCATGGTTCTCCGCGGATCCATACTTGGGACCCGCATCTTGGAAATGGCGAAATCGCGTCCATGGGGAGCATGGCAGAATACGTAAGAGGAAGCCCTTCGGGGCGAGCTTCAAGTTGGGAGACTGACGTGGATCCGCATCGTCCCGTTCACTGGATTTCTTGCACTTCTGCTTGGACTGAACAAGTGCTCTCATCCTCCTCCGACACTCGCGATTCGTGTGATGGTGGCCGTGTAGCGGTCCTTCCTGCAGCCGGTCATCCAGAAATCCACCAGACGCGCCCAAACTGCAACTTGACACTTGTCACTCCAACGAGGTATACTATATCAGTACCTGATCCAACGGGCCGTTTGGCTCGTGGTTCAAAACCCGTTCTGCACGAACCCAAAACCCGACACGGTCCAAACCCGGACCCTCGAGGCAAAATGGCGCCAATCGCATCCAGAGGGCGGGAGTGGCATTTGGGCGCGCTCGTCACCGACGCTTCCTCTCGCGCAAAGACTCGGACCCCATCCATCACCACCGGAGCCATGCTGTGGGTCGACAAGTACCGCCCGACGGCGCTCCACGAGCTGGACTACCACCCGGAGGTGACCACGCGCCTCAAGAACCTCGCGCGCTCGAATGACCTGCCGCACCTGCTGGTGTACGGGCCCTCGGGCGCCGGCAAGAAGACGCGCGTGATGGCCATGCTGCGCGAGCTCTACGGCGACGGCGCGCTCAAAGTGCGTCTCGAGCACAAGTCGTTCGCGGTGCGTTTGGTCTGGATATGCTGTTGCGCGGATACGAGAGCTGATGAGTCGAGTACCTATGTAGAACCCGGGCCGCTCGACCAAGGTCGAGATCACGACGGTCGCGAGCAACTACCACATCGAGATGAACCCGTCGGACGTGGGCAACAACGACCGCCTTGTCGTGCAGGAGGTGCTCAAGGAGATCGCGCAGTACCACTTGGCCGACACCAACTCGAAGCGCGGGTTCAAAGGTGCGAGATCTTGGGCCCACGAAGAGGTGACGATTGCCAACACCGCAGCACTAACGTGCCTTGCTCTCCTATAGTCGTGCTGTTGATGGAGGTGGACCGCTTGAGCAAGAATGCGCAGCACGCGCTGCGTCGCACAATGGAGAAATATACGGCGACGTGCCGTCTTATCCTGTGCTGCAACAACCCGTCCAAGGTCATCGACCCGTTGCGGAGTCGTTGCCTGGGCATCCGAGTGGGCGCGCCCACTGGCGACGAGGTGAGCCGGTGCTGCATAGTTCTCGTATGAAAGCGCTTCGTTTATTGATATCCCCTTGTATATTGTAGATCTGCAACATTCTCCAGGGGGTGTGCAAGAAGGAGGGCCTGTCGTACTGCGCTCCCCTCGGCCAGGACATCGCCAAGAAGAGCGACCGCAACTTGCGCCGTGCACTGCTCATGCTGGAGACCTGCCGTGTGCAGAGTTATCCGTTCTCCCCCGACCAGCAGATCCAGCTGCCTGCGTGGGAAGACTACGTGTGCTCGCTCGCGAAGGTCGTGCTTCAGGAGCAGTCTCCCGCTGGGTTCGTGGTTTATGTGTGGGATCTACCCTCTCTGGATCGTCTAGTCTAACCACCACTGTCTCTTTAACAGTCTACTGAAGGCGCGTGAGATGATCTACGAGTTGATCGCCAACTGCATCCCTTCGGAAGTGATCCTACGCGTAAGGAAGCGCACCCCGTTTGTTTCTTTTTTCCGGATCTCTTGACAGTTTCTTTTGGCTTGGCTTTTTACAGGTTCTGTGCCGCGAGCTGATGAGCCGCCTGGACGACGATCTCAAGCACGAGCTCATCCAGTGGGCCGCCTACTATGAGCACCGCATGCAGCGCGGCTCCAAGGACATCTTCCACTTCGAGGCGTTCATCGCCAAGTTCATGACGCTCTACAAGAAGTTCCTCCTCGAGCTCTACATGTAATTTTTGAAATTTGAACCTCCCACTTTCGTGATATATCGGTCCATGGACGTAAATACCTCGTCTCCAATGAACCCATATCGATTGGCCATAAAGCAGGACGTCAATCAAAATTCCTCACATCATGCTCGCGTCCGCGTGGAAGCTACAGCTCGTCGCGCGGCTCGACGCGTTCCACGCGTGTCTCTCCGCTGCGGACTGCGACAGCGTGGACTGCGCGCTGCGGTCGCCCGCCGCCGAGGCCGATTTTGAGCGCCAAGAAAGCGACACAGACGGCGCCGGCGCCGGCAGCACCCCAGACACGCATCTCGACAGGTACGAGCAGTGGCTACTCAGTGCTAATGCCACACCACAGCGGGGAGGATCTGATTTCCTTCATCCTCTGTATTGCATGCGACTGTGTAGATATAAGAGATGGAAGCTCGATGACGCAAAGATCGAAGAGTTGACGTCTGTCCGAGGGGACGAGCTCAACGGCACCACGACAAGCGACCGCCGCGCCGGCACGACTATCGAGACTGTCGAAGCCTACGCGCATGACCTCGCCTTCTTCGCGCGCGGCAAGCGCGGCGTCTTGTTTGCGGGCCAGTCACGAACGACGGGGCGCCAGATCGTCGCCAAGTTTGCGGGCGATCCGCGCGCGTCCACGAGCTCCACGGCCGCAGCTTGCTGGGTCGAGACCGAGGCCAAGTGGATCCGTATCATGAACACAGTGGGCATCGGCGCGCGACTGGAAGGTTTTGGCATCGGGTGGCTGGTGTGTGAACGACTCGAAGGCCAAAACATCGTAGATTTTCTGACACACAGCGCGACACACGCGACCGCACGGTGGGCGATTCGCGAGATTCTCCTACAGGTGCGTGGACGACTCACGCGTGGCCAATGATTGTCATGTCTCATCGCTCACGCTCTTGGATGATCATAACGTGTGCCGTAGTGCTTCACAATGGACATGATGGGTATCAACAAGGAAGAAATGACGCACCCGACGCGCCACATCATCATCCACCCCGCGCCAGACTCGACTTCGCGCCCCCATCGTCGCTGGAGATGCACATTCATCGACTTTGAGAAGTGCTCGCACTCCAAGAAGCCCAAGAACGTGACCCAGGTCTGCCAGGTGCGCCAGTAGATAACGTGCACATATCCCCGCCGTGTCTCCTGGAATACTGACGATTCAATCTGTACAGTTCATTAGCTCGCCCCGCATGACCGCTCTCCTCCAGGCCAAGGGCGTGACCTGGGACATCCAGGCGCTGCGGCAGCACACCAAGCGCTACAAGCTGCGCGTCTCGAGCGACGCGTTCGCCGACCTGCTCGCCGTCTTCAACTTGTGATCGCGTCATTCAAATAGAGCCTCCGTGAGGTACTATTGATTTTCGCAGTCTTTTGTTCCAAGCACCGTTGGTTCCTCCATGATGAGCCGGCACCAGCGTGGGTGGCAGGCGTTCGTGGAGCGCGCGCTCTGCTTCCGCGAGCATGAAGAGCTCTACCACGGCGTCTGCTTTATCGACCAGCACGACCGCGTCGCGTACACACACGGCTGCTTCCGCGGCGACGACGTCGTGATCGGCAACAACAGCGGCAACGGCAACGGCAACGGCAACGGCGCCGCGGCGCCGCCCGCACCGCTCGACGCCGCGCAGTTCCGCCACGCATTCGAGCAGCACACGCGCATTGCCATGCAGGACGCCGCCAACGCCACCCGCGCTACTCCATCCAGCGTGACGATCGACGCTGTCGCTTCGCTCCGCCTCGGCGCCGTGCGCTTCCAAGTCGTGTCCACGAGCTTCTCGTCGCTCTGCGCCGTCGCTGGCGGCAAGACGTTCGCGCTCGTCGCGCAGCGGCTGCCGTTCGGCATCCTCGTGGTCGTGAGCCGTCACCCGCACTCGGTGGAGGACATCGCGCCGCTCGTGGAGCGCTGCTGCCTCGCGCTGCGATAGAGATCGCCCATCGACAAACAAAGCTGTTCACGTAAGTTAGGCACATTTTGGCAATCCATTCTCCCATCGCGCGGACCGAATCGCCGTGTTCCTCGATACCTCCAACCAATCCAAAGGCAGTGTTCGCCTGGTTCGGCTCCATGATTGGCTAGAACCCAACGACCTTGGAACAAAAACGAAAATTCGCCCATCAGGAATTCTGCAAGTCTCGGCTGCATCCACATCAAAGCTTGCTGCATAGAGAACACGCGGAGAACTTCGTCCGCGTATCGGCCATGTACTTCTGCGCGGCCTGTGACTTGTACGTGCGCGAGACGAGCGCGAGCGACCACGACCAGTCGACCGCGCACATCCTCGCCTCGACGCGCACGCCATCGCTCCGCAAAGGTGAGAACATTCTCGCGCGTTTTATTCTCTCTGGAACCAATCCACTCACGTCTTGTTGTTGGGGACTTTTAGTGTGGCTGCCGGAATCCAACCGCGGATACCAACTGCTCAAGGGCATGGGCTGGAGGGAGGACGCCGGGCTCGGCCCGAAGGGCGAGGGCCGCGTCGAGCCCATCGCGACCGTGCTCAAGAACGACCGCGCCGGGCTGGGCGTGGCGCACGCGCCCGCGCGCGTGACCCACTTTGCGTCGGCGGACTTTGCCGAGAAGGCCCGGCGCGCGGCGGCGCGGCGTGCGCGCAAGCGAAAGGACAGCCCGACCGACGGCGAGGACGGGGCGGACGACGACGACGCCGACGTCGCGATGGATCCGCACAACCTGACCAAGGCGCAGCGCAAGCAGCTCAAGACCAGCGAGCAGAAGAGGGACAAGGACATCGCCATGGAGCTGTACACGCCCGACGGCCTCGAAGGGTACGAGGCGTACCTGCGGTGATGGTAGTTTTGTTCTCCTCACTCCCCGTCGTGACCTTCGTTGACGGTGTAATCGTTATTTATGGGTCCTGCGGCTGCATGTTGTGTTATCCATGGCGTCCACTTTTGAGTCATGATCACGCCCTACAGCTTGGCCTGGACGGCGGCAGAGATTGGAGTTGTGTTGTCCTCACCGGCGATCCGCTTGTAATGGTCCGTGAGCTCCGTCTTGCTGGCGACGTTGTCGCCCATTGCCGCGAACAAAATGTCTTCGTGCGTGCACCTGGCGAGCTCAATGTACTCGACGCTGTGGCCGGACTGGCGCTGATGGTAGCGTACGCAGCCCATTAGTTCAAAGCGGTGGGCTTTTCGACTCGTTGTTATAAAAAGGGGTGCACGTACCAGGCTGTCTGCGAGCTTCTTGGAGGAGGAGGCCGGCACGACCTCGTCGCCTGTGCCGTGGAGGATGTGGAAGCGCGGCACCGTTACGTCTACGGTTCCCAACACAATAAAGCCGTTCCCATGAGATAAGAAAGAGATATCCCAGCCGGAGTCGGCGCATGGGCGTACCGCGTGCATGGATGCCTCTGAACAACATCGTAGGACTCGACTCGTCGAACTTGTCCTCGCCGAGCATTGCCGGCTTCATGCTCGAGATCTCGTGGACGCCATTAATGGGGCCGACAGTGCGGTTGGCCTCAAACTGGTAGTGGTCGGCGATGTCGTACGGACCAGCAAGGCCAATGAAGCCGAGCACCAGCCGGTGGATGAATCCACTGCTGGAGGTAGTAGGGCTTTTCGTGATTGCCTCTTTTGCCGCTCGCATCGCCGACTGCGCCAGCGCGAGAGCGCCGATGTGGGCACCCGACGAATGGCCCGATAGGAAAATGCGTCGGCGATCGCCACCGTACTCCTCAGCATGCGCCTCAATCCACGCGACCTGAGCGTTATCATACGTTAGTGAGAAGGGGTCTTCTTCGTAGATCATAAACCATCTCATACCGCTTGGTCGACGTCCTGGACCTGGTCTTGGACGTTGCCCGTCGGGTACGTGCGGTAGTTGATGACACCCACGAGGAAGCCGTGCTCCGCCAGGTACTGACCAACCAGTCCGTACTGCCACTTGTGGCCAAACGACCACGCGCCGCCGTGGACAAACAGAATGACGGGCTTGCGCTGTGGGTGAGCGGTCGAGCCGACGCCGTACAAGTCCATAGTGTTGCGCGGGTGCGGTCCGTACACCACGTCGGAGACGGCATTATGGCCCTTCCACACGAGTAGGCGGCCGATACGCAGCGCTAGTACGGGCTTGACAAACGGGATCAGGTACTCCATGGAAGCGATGAGCTGCCCGACGAAGGTGTATCGCAGGACGCCCACGGCGACGGAAGCGTTGTCGCCGCCGCGCTGGTCCGCGCTCTGGAGTCGCAGCTGCGCGTGGTTCTCATGAAGCGAGCGCACGGTCTTGCGCGTGTACCAGAGCAGCGCCAGCGCGCCGAGGAAGCGCTGCATGCGGCGCCGCGCGGCAACGTCGAGCGGCGGAAGCACCATGATTCTTGGCGCTAGGTATGGACCGAAGAATGCAATGATTCCCCTGCTGTTGACGTAAGAGGGCTGATGTGAGGAGCTACAAACCTAACCTAACTCTGTCAACTGTTAAACTAGCCCAGCCTAGAATCCAATGAAGATGCGATCAGTGTCATTTCCTCATTTGAGCTCCAATCACCAAGTTGTGCAACAACACCACACCGACGCACTCTGAACAGGTTATGGTCACCAGACAAGCACGTTTAGACATTTATAGTGTGTGGTCATGTGGTGTCAAGATGTAAAGCGAACGAAGGCGTCTACTGCTGCTGGGAACGCTTCGCGAGCGACGCGAAGATCGAGTCAGGCTGGCTCAGCAGCTCGCTGGGCGGACCGAACTCGGCCACGCGCCCGGCGTCCATGACCGCGATCTTGTTGCAGTGCAAGATCGTGTTGATGCGGTGGGCGATGATGAGTACGGTCTTGTTCTGGAACGTCTCCTTGATAGTCACCTGGATAAGGTTGTCGGTCGCCGTGTCCACGTTGGCCGTGGCCTCGTCCAGCACGACGATCTTGCTGTCCTTCAGCAGCGCGCGACCAATGCAAAGCAGCTGGCGCTGGCCGACCGAGAGGTTGTCGCCGCGCTCCGAGACCATAAAGTCCAGGCCGGCGCCCCACTTGGTCACGGCATCCGCGAGGTGGACCTGCTTGAGAACATTCCAGATCGCGTCGTCCGTGTAGTCGCCAAACGGGTCGAGGTTCTCACGCAGAGGGCCGCTGTAGAGCACAGGGTCCTGCGGGATGATCGCGAGCGAGCGGCGCAGCTCCTGCAGCTTGAGCTTGGCAATGTCCAGACCGTCAATGTACACCGTACCGCTCTCAAACTCGCAAATGCGGAAGAGCGCGATCATGAGCGATGACTTCCCAGCGCCAGTGCGGCCACAGATGCCCACCTTCTCGCCGCCCTGGATATCCATGTCCACGCCGCGGAGCACGAGGGGGAGCTCAGGGCGGTACTTGAGGCAGAGGCGCTCAAACTTGATGTTGCCGACCGAGGGCCAAGCCGCTGGGTTGATAGGCGTGCAGTCGGCGCCGTCGTTCTCCAGGGGAATGGTGCGGAAGTGGAGCAGGCGCTCGACACTAGTCATCGCGTTGTCCGTCATATCGACGGCGCGCACGCACCACTGAACCATGGAAGTGAGCATGAGCGAGTATGTGATCGAGAGACCGGCGACGACTGGCGCGATGGAGCCCTTGGACGCGACGATGTAAAGCGAGACGACGAAGATAATGAGCACAGACAGCCAGTCGAGACGCACAGCAAGCCAGCGGCCGGCGGCCCAGTAGTTGAAGTAGTAGCTGGTGTTGTCGTCGACGACCATCTTGTTGATGCGCTTGAACTCGTCCTGCATCTTGAACGCGCGGATGGTGTGGAGGCCGTTGAGCGTCTCGCCAAAGAGGTTGAACACGGGCGTGCGCGTGATACCTTCGAGGCGCTTGATCTCACGCGACGAGCGCTTGAAGTACAATCCCGTGATGACGAAAATGAACAGCATCGGAATGTACGAGACGGCGACCCACACGGACGCGAGACCGCACACCACAAGACAGCCGACAAACACGACCAGCGCCTGGAAAAGGTTCTGGTACTGCTGCGGCAGGTTCGAATCAACTTGGTCGAGGTCGTTCGAGAAGCGGTTAAGGATGCGGCCGACAGGCGTGATGTCGAAGTATCGGTTCACAGGCGCGTTCAGCACGCGGCGGAAGAGTTCGTCGTGGAGGTTCTTGGCACTGCGCATGCACGCCTCCATGAGCAGCAGGCCACGAGCGAGTGTGAGCACGGCACACGCGACGATGAACGAGAAGTACCACCACGCGAAGAACGAGTCCGAGTACGTCGGGTCGACGCCCTTGCGCGCCATCTGCTTGGCCCAGTAGCCCTGCCAGTAGTCGGCCGCGATACGCATGCCCTGCGCCGCCGAGTAGATCGAGATGAGCACGACCACCACGGCGATGCCGTTGAATCCGGTCTCGTCAAAGTACGTGCGGTACGTCTTGCCGCTCACACGGCCCTTGACACGGTCTTCTTCCTGCACGAGCTTGCTTGAGTCGCCCTTGGCCTCGGTCGGCTCGTTCATCTTCCCAGCCTCGGTCGTGACGGCGGCCTCGCTGACGACCGTGATAGTCGTGCTCTTCTTCTCGGCTTCCTCAGCAGCACCAGCGATGGCTGCCAAGTGGGCGGCCTCATGGCCTTTGACCTTCTCGACCTCGGCACTTTCGTGCTCGTCGATAACGTCAGCCTCGATCTTCTCGAGCTCGTGCTTGTGAGCATCAAGGTCCGGGAACTGTGCGATGATGTCGCGGTACGTGCCGTCACCGACGATGCGGCCGTGCTGCACAACGAGGATCTTGTCGGCGTGCGCGAGAAGATCGTAGTGGCTGTTGAGCACAAGCAGACGTGTCTTGTTCTTGGCGAGCCCCACGACGCACTGGTCAAAGATCGCGTGGGCGACGTGCGGGTCCACTGCGCTAAGCGGGTCGTCCAGAATCAAAATGTCGTAGTTGCGGCGGTACATCGCACGCGCAATCGCGACACGGGCCTTCTGGCCACCGCTCAGGTTGATGCCACGCTCACCGATCTCAGTCTGGTCACCGTTGGGGAGCGCGTGCAGGTCGAGCGCCAGCTGCGTGGCCTCAAGCACTTGCTCGTAGCGTTCGCCGTCGAAGGCCGATTCAAAGAGGATGTTCTCCTTGACCGACGAGTTCCGGATCCACGCCTCCTGGCTCACGTACGAGATCTCGCCGTGGACCTCACACGAGCCGGACTTGCGCACCATCTCACCGAGGATTGCGTTTAGCAAGCTGGTCTTACCGCAACCCACGGTTCCCACAATCATCACCAACGAACCCGCGTCGATCTCGAAGTTGAGGCCTTCAAGCATAAAACTCTTCTGAACAGTGATCTCGCTGGCGTCGGCAGCAGCCGCGACCGGCGTGACACCGTCGTGCGCCCCGTGGACCACCACCACGCTGGGCACAGGGTTGACGTCATCTTCGCGGGCCTCAGACCACACAAAGTTGGCGTTGCGCAGGAGAATGGAGCCAGCGCGCTCCGCAGCGGCAGCAGCGTCGTCTCCACCAATGGTGCGGGGCGTCTCCTTGTTCTCCTCGAGCACAAGCTCGTCGCTCTCCATGTACGTGTCCATGCGTTCAAAGGCGATGCGCGCCTGCGAGACCGCGGCGATCGCGAGCGGGAACAAGCTCACGGCGAGACGGCTGATGTTGACCATGGCGATCAGCGTGAACGCCTCGGTCACGGTCATCGTGCCCTTCATGATCAAAAACACGCCGAGGATCACGGCACCGAGCAGCACGGGCGTGAGGAACAGCAGCGTCGTGTTGATGATGTTGAGAAAGTGGAAGCGGCGGTAGAGCTTGACTTCGGACGCACGGATCTTCTCGACGCGGCGCGCGAGCGATTCCTCCCACGCGTAAAACTTCATGACACGGATGCCCTGGAGCGCCTCGGACGTGACCTTGACACGCTCCTCCACAATGTGGAGCAGGTCGGCCTGGACGTCGCCAATCTTGTCGGCGAGCTTCACGGACGTGTAGAGCACGATCACGAGCAGAACGCCACCGCAGAGCGCGGCGACGACGTCGAACAGCGTGGCGACCAGGACGATCGTGATCACGAACGCGAGCGGCGCGACCAGCAGCCACGGGCCCGAAATCATAAAGTTGAAGATCCGCTCCGAGTCGACGCTCATGAGCGTGACGATCTCGCCGGTTGAGTAGGCCTGGCGCGCGACGCACGAGAGGCGCAGCGCCTTCTGGTAGACCGAGTCCATGACGACCGAGCGCATGTTGGCGCCGATGCGCGAGGACGAGAAGAAGCCGTAGTTGAGCGTCGTGATGCCGATGAACGAGAAGACCGTCATCATCGCCACCAGCAGCGCTCCGCTGTCCGTGTGGAACACGTTCGCGCGGTCGTTCAGGTAGTCGAGGATCGCCTGCGACACGTACGGCTGCAGCACCATCGCGGTGATGTAGACCACGTAGTTGGCGAACACGATCGCGATCTCGCGCTGGAACGTGCGCAGCAGCGCGCGCGCGAACCGCGACGCGAGCCACGATCGGTCTTTGCGCTTGGTCTTTTGGTTCTTGTTCTGGGCCTGCGCCGGGTCGGCCGGCTGAATCGTGTAGAACTGCGCGAAGCGGTCCTGGAGCGCGTCGCAGGCGTCCGCGGGGCACACGGGCCAGAGGTCGTCCTTCTCCAGAATCTTCTGCGAGCCGAGCGAGATGAGCGGCTGGAGCCACTGCACCGAGAGCACCGAGACGAGCGACGCGCGCGCGAGCGGGTTCTCGCGCTGCGCGTTCGGCGGCTCGAGCGCGTACCGCTCGGCCAGCGACAGCTTCTTGCTCTTCTTGAGGGGCGTGGCGGAGGGAGCGGCCGTCTGCGGCGTCGGCGGCACGGCCGCGTACGCCGTGGCGTCGTCCATTTCCTTGGGGAGCCGCATGATCACAGCGAGGAGCTACGAGGA
>JAADWV010000766.1:0-13795 GCA_023336295.1 Pythium folliculosum
ACACGAAGCGAGTGAAATGATGCGACGGGAGTGAAACTGATTGGCTAGAGTTCTCTCCGACTCGTACGTCGTTCAACTGGATTTCGGTGGGCTCGGCTATTTCTCGGTGCGCGGATCTTTATCTCGCGCAGAGCGTGCTGCTGCGGATATGGAGTTGACTGTTTGCGGATATTTCGTTCTGTTGGAGCCAGCAAGGAGACGTGACCGTAGTGGACCTCCGCCTACTCGCCCGAGTCCCGAAGCCCATGAGCGCCGAAGCCATTTACGAGGAGTTCCAAGGACGTATCACTCGCGAAGACGCAGCACAGTTGCATGCAAAGGCCCAGCAGACGTACACGACGATCCAGTCCCTTTGCGAGGACCACGCTGACGTGATCTCGTTTCTGTCTACCAACGCCACGTACAGTGATCAGTATTCGGAGCTGCTCTCATCTTTCTTGGACCCCACTTTGTCAGACGCAGCGCTGCGGCTGAAGGTAGCGGGGGAGGCCGAGATTGACAAGCTGAAGGCAATCGCCAGCTCCGCGAAGGCGACATTCGAGACAGAACTCCTGGATGGAAGGGATATCTCTTCCTTTTTTGCACAGGCGATTAGTGTGCTCAGTCGCTTGAAGGACACCACGGAAGTCCGCGACTTCCAAGCCAGTTTGCGAAGCAAGGCGTCGACGGAGTTGGAGAGCGCCAAACAAGAGATCGAGAAGCAGGACTTCCAACAGCAGAGGCTTGTGCTCTCCCAACTCGTCTCGGTGCTTGAGACCAAGGTCGAAGCCCAGCGATCGAAGTTCGACGTAGTCAAGAGTGCGCTTGAGCGTGATAGTATCCTGCTTGCGGTCCAAGAGAACGAATCCCAGTTGATAAAGGCCCAGGAGGCCCTCCTGCATCTGGAGCGACTGGCCAGCAACAAGCTTGGCGTCGAGTCGCTCACGACACTCGAGCCTATGCAGCTTGTCTCCAAAGCTGAGGAACTGTTGCCGCAGATGACTGTCCACGCGGAGCTATTGAAGGAGTCTGGCGAGAAATATCTCTCGCAATTCCAGCAAACCAGCCAGGGACAGGCGCTAATGAAACAAGCAAAACAACTTGTGCAGTCAGTGGAGAATCCTGACGCGTTCTGTGAGAACGTGCAAAAAGCGATCTCCGAGGTGCAGCTCGACAAGATCGCAGCCTGGGGCACCACATTGACCAAAAACCGAGAGAAGAGACAGGAGTTTGTCGACCGAGTGAAAGACCACTGCCTCGACTTTTTCATGTCGGTGCTCCCAACCATCAAAGTTGACACGATCGCTGGCGTTGAAGAAGGCATTGAGTATTCGCTATCAAAACTCGACTTGTCGAACTTCCGTGTGCGGAAAGAGCGCGTCAAGGTCCGCATGGGCACGGTCGCGGACGAGGAGCTGTTCACGGTTCGGGCGACGCATCTGACTGCGCTGCTGAAGGGGTTCCAGTGGACATTCGCGCAGAAATACTTTCCCTACGCTCACGGCGGTGGCCTCGCCGATGCTGACCTCGCCGGGGGAGTTATTTCGCTCGGGTTCAAGGCCGAGAAGCGCGTTGTGAACCAGGCGACGGGCGAGTTCAAGCCGACGCTCGTGTTGAACTCGATGGAGATCGACATTCGCGAGGAGCTCAAGATCACGGTCCAAGGCAGCTGGTTCAGCGCAGTGTACAATTTGCTTACTTCAGCTTTTGCAGCGTTGATTCGCGACTATTTGGGCAAGACGATGGAGAGCAAGTTACTAAAGCACATGATCAAGCTGCTCACGACGCTGAACGAACAAATGGAGAAATACTGGCCGCTTGTGTTTCAGTTGCTCGACATATGCGTGGAGGACTTGCCGTCCGCGAGCGCCTGGCGCGGAGCCAAAGAAATCGATATCCAGCCACACGAGATCGAGTGCAAGTTCACAGAGCGGAACAGCGTGCCATTCCAGTTTGCCAAGGGCGTGTTGAACCGGTACGTTGTCGTCAGTCGCGTGCTCGACATGGACACCATTACGGGTGACAGCGCCTATGTGGACCTGGCCAGAGTGCCGGTCGGCGCAGCAGTGCTCGCGATCAATGGGCTCTCTTGCAGTAAGCTCACACGCGAGGAATTCACGGAGCTGCTCGCGACATTGCCGCTCCCATACCGCCTTCGCTTCTCGCTCATCCCGGAAGACACAGCAAAGAACCGCCAGCAGCGTGTCATCGCGCGACCCGAGATGGTCAGCGTCGTGTTCAAACAGGACGGTCCATTCGGACTTCGACTGCGCAACCGGCCGTTGGCGCCATACGGAGCGATTGTGCTGGGGTTTGCAGAACCCGGCGCAGACGGCAAGAAGAGCGCTGCAGAGCTCAGCGGCAAGATCCAGCCTGGACAGATCCTGACGCGCATCAACGATGTTGATCTCCGCTTCAAAGAGCTTACAGAGATCTTATCAATCCTCAAAGACACGAAGAAGCGACCTGCGACGCTCCACTTTGCGTCGACGCCCGACGGCATTGTCAAACTTCGGGAGTGGCCGCCAATGATTGAGTGGGAACAGTCAGATGAAGAGTCGGCCGACGCGCGTAACTACGTGGTGGTATCTGCTTTTATTCGCGAGCCGTCGTTCGCGCAGAAGAGTCACGTGATCGACCGTGGAGACTTTTTGTGGAAAGTGAACGATACAGTCATGCTTGCGCCGGCGCGGAAGAACTTTGCCGACATTATGGAAATGCTTAAGCAGATTGCCGAGGAGAAGGTGCCGATGCACGCGGTGTTTGTCACGAAGGACGAGTATGTCGCGAAGACCAAGGGCCGTGTAGCCACGCGCAAGGCCGCGCAGTTGAAGCCGCTACTCAGAATCTCGGGCGGTGTGAGAACACCACCACTTTCTCCCTCTGTGGCAGCGGTGGCTGCGAATCGAGGCAACAATAGCGGTGACGAGGAGGGTATGCCGCTGTCACCATCATCGCCTTCGACGCAGCCCGAGGTGAGTACTCCGAGCAATCGTGACGCTCGTGAACTTGAAGACCTCCGCTTCGACACGCAGAAAGAAGTCGTGTTCCCGAAGGCGCCGCTGGGCATTCTCTTCGGCAACTGGAAGGATGAGGCAGCGTTCGTGCGCGTGTTCATCTCGAGCGCCGGCCCCGCCGAGCGCTCGGGCATCATTTCAGTGGGTCAGGCGGTGCTCCAGATTTGCGGACAGAACGTCCCGATGGTTGCGACGCCCACCAGCATCGAGCAAATGGTTTTGGAGGCCCCGACGAATACCAAGAAGGCTCCGCCCTACACCATCACGCTGCGTGATCTCGACATGGAGCGCGAGATCATGAAGCTCACGTGAGCGCTAGCAGGAGGCTCGCGTTGAAACGCTCCAACATCTTCAGTGAAAATTACATAAATCCATGAAGAAAACTAGATACCGAAATTCGTATTCTCTAACGCACCTCATTCAGATCAATGTCTGCCTTGGACAGCGCCTGCTCGAGTAGGGTGTTGACGTCCTGCTCGAATGTCTTTTGCGACTGCTCGGCGATACGAGCGAGTCCTGGCGACGACAGGCGGGACCCCGAAGGCATCAGCGGCGGCGTGCTCGGGATATTGGGGAGCGGTTGCTGGGTGCCTATCAGTTTGCCCTTGGCCTCGGACGCCCACACCGACAGGCGACTGAGCGTCATGAACGAGACGCTGTCCTGTACTGGCGCTTGTGGTGCAGACTCGCTGTCGTCGTCGTCATCGTCGTCGTCGTCTTGTTGCTCGGACATGGCGTCTGTGACGACGCCCATGGCCGCGACTAGTGACGCGAATGACTCCTCGCGGTCGAGGTGCGCGGTGCCGCCGCTCAGTGTCTTGTACTGAAGCGGGTGCGACGATGAGTTCGATGACAGCGACGTCATCGTGGAAGGCGACGACGCAGTCGCAAAAGCTGTGCCCGTGAAGAGCGGCTTGCGCTGCTGAATAGCCGAGAGGCTCTTCTTGGCCGACTCACCGCGGTAGAACTCCTTGAGGATCGTGCCGCGCTGGTGTGCGAGCATGACCTGGAGGAACTCGTCCTTGTCCATTACGTGGTCGTCTCCGGCAGCCTTGTTGTAGAGCGTGAGCGCCTCGCGGCGGTCCATGCCCGGCTCCAGCACCTGCACGACCTCACAAAACTCGCGAAAGTCGAGCGTACCGTCGCCGTTCGTATCCACGAGCGCAAACATGGCGTGGATATCGACGATCTGCTGCTCGTACAGCGTGAGCCAGAAGCTCATGATCTTGTCCAGCGCGGCGTCGACTTCCATACCGCCACTCGGGTGGCTCTGGCAGAGCGAGCGGACCTCGTCTTTCAGCCGCTCGAGCGACGCGTTCGACTCGTTGCGCGTGTACGAGAAGATGAGGTCGATGCTCGTGCACACCACGTCGCACTTGAGCGTGACGCTGCGCGGGCTCATGAAGATGCCCTCGCCAAAAAAGATTTTTAGGTTCTGTGCGACGAGGACTGACTGCTTGCGACCGCGTTTGTAGGTCCCCGCTGTAGGCCACACGCACGCATAAACAATTCAGTACGCGTGTGAAGAGAGGTAGTACAAGTGAACGCCGTACCGTTGAAGATGACGAGCACCACAAACAGGAAGAAATCCACGCCCTGGACCGAGCACGCGTGCGAGTCTGGCTCGAGCGACCCCGTGAGTAGTCCGAACGTGCGCACCCGCATGCTCTCGGCCGCGTGCTTGCGGATTGAGGCGTCGAGGAACACGAGCTGGCTGATCGCGAGGTCCTTGAGCCCGTAGTGGAGCGTGTACATATCCATGATGAACTGCGCCAGGTTACTGCGGATCTTGCCGGCGTTGTCGTCCTGGACATCCTGGAACATTTTGGCCTGGTAGTAGCCCACGATGATCGCGTGGAGCTCGTTGAGCGTGAGTGGCTTGCGCTTGGCGAGGATCTTGCGGATCTTGGACGATGGGATCTTGGCCTGCTCGATGAGGCTCGCGATGCCGAAGCCAAACTGGTTCAATCGGCGGTTCTTGACGATCAAATCGTCGTCGTCGTCGCCGTTCGCGCCGCGCCGGCGCCGACCACGCCCCGTGCCACCCGTGCCGCCCGCATCGTCGTCGTCATCGTCGTCGTCACCTCCACCTGACCCGTTGGAGCGGTGGCCGCCTTTTCGATCCGTCTGGATCCCTTTGTCCTCGGTTTCGACCACAGTCTTGGCGAACTCGTCGCGCAGCTCCGCGAGCTCCTTGGCGTGGCGGATCGCCGTGTCCTGGGCCTCGTTGAGCTGCGCGTTGCTCTTCCAGCGCAGATTACTGATGGCCTGCTCGGCCTCGCGGAGTTGCTCCTCGAGCGCGGCGTTGCGGCGCTTGGTCGCGTGCATGTCGTCCAGCACGTCGCCGATGCCCTCGAGCACTTTGCGGTCCTGGTCGCTCAGGTCATCGTCGTCGTGGAGCGACCCGCCGGCGGTGTTGCCATCGCCGTCAGCCGACTCGCCATTGGCGCTTGCGCGCAGCTTGTCCCAGATGAGCGTGTGGAAGCGCGTGATGCGGGCGACCGAGCGCTCGAGGATCGCATTCTGCTGCGCGCTCGACGTCGCGATCACTTCGGACCGGATCTTCCTACGCGACACGCACAGGAAATAGTTAGCAGCAGCCATCTACGGACAAAAAGATCCCCAAAAAGCGCTGGGATCGCACTCGGTTAGCTGATTGATGTCGTCCTGGAACAGCTCGCGCAGCAGCTTGTCCTTCTCGTGGTGGCTCATTTGCGTGGTGAGGTGGATCAACGTGTCGGCCGAGATGTGGGCGCGCAGCGCCTCGATCACGCCGAGCACGACTTTCTGCTTCTCCGCCTCGTCCATGTACTGGAAGTTGAGCAGTACGGTCTGGAGCTTCTCGTTGAGCTCTTCGTTGGCTGTGTTGCGGTTGCTGATCTGCTCCAGCGAGCGGATCTTGTAGCGCGCCTCGAGGTCCTTGATCCTCGCGAGGTTGAGCTGCTCCTCTTTCGCGCGCTCGACGTTCTTCGCGGTCTGCACCTTCAGTTCTGACAGTTCCATGGGCGCAAGATAAGTATGACACACTGAGTCGCTAGGAATTGGTTTCGACGCACCTCGCTCCATGTCGTCTCGCTGCTGGCGAAGCGCGCGCTGCTGGTCGTAGAAGGTGATTTGGTTGGCGTAGTAGTCGAGCGCCTCGGTTGCATCGCCGTCGCCAGTTCCAGGCAGCGAGGAACCCGCTGGCGCGAGGGAGACAAAAATCGCGGCGCCAAGATCGCGGCAGATGCGATGGAGTATATGCTCGTGGCGCGCAAACACGCCCGTGGCCTGGCACAGGCAGTGGAACGCGACCGCCGTCTGGAGGCGATTGGGCGTCGCCTTGCCGCACAAAAGCGTCTCGCTCTCTCGGAACAGCGTCTCGCAGTACAAAAAGTACGACCCATACGCCCGACGCTCGCGCTTGAGGCTGTGCAGCCACGCCTCGATCTTCTCCACGTCCGGCGCCGAGAGAATCGCTTTCCGGGGCGACCCGCGCGGCGAGAGCTGCTGCATCATCTGCAGCGTGACGACGCTCTCGGGCGCCACATCGCTGACGGGCGAGTGCGGGCGCAGAATGTGCAGCGGACGCGTCTTCGTGGGCGATGGACGTGGCCCGGACCTCAGCGGCGACGGAGGCTGCACGGGCAGCGCAGGCCGCGGCGACGAGAGGCTTTTCTCGGCGTCGTAGAACGCCGACGGCTGCGCGAGCGCGCGCGAGAACACGACGTCCGAGGCCACGCCGCCGCTGTTGTTGCTCGCGCCCCGGTGCGCGGTGCGCGGACCCGTCGTGGCGGCGAAGCGGCCAAAGATGTCGCGGTCGTCGAACGCGTCGCGGTTCGAGGCATCGGGATCAGCGTGGCGAGGCGACGTCACCGGCGACGCGCGCGTGCGCGGCGATGGCGCGCCATCGAGCGCGTGTTCTCGGCGCGGGAGCGCACGCAGCGCCGCTGCAGCACAAGGCAGCGCGGGCGGCGCGCGCGCGTCGCCGTCGCCCCTAGCATTCTTCATGGTGAGGTGGTAGGCGATCGGCGTTGCTTCAATCTCAACCCTCGACAGCATCGCGGAGCTACAAAGTCATTTGATTGGCTATAAAGGATATTTAAACCAATCAAAATTCTACAAATGCAGATAACTGTTAGAATTTAATGGCTGATTCATGAATTCATAGAGTGGTTTTGTAAATGAATACCGAAACGACACTGGGCCGTCGCGTGGGACGCTGCTACTGTGCGGTGCCGCGCGTCTGGGAAGGTGCGGCGAATGGTGCGCGTATTTGAAGACAAAGAAAGCTCGCGATATCAGCGCCACGATGCCGGGATGCGACAGTGTCGGTGGCCGTGGAGCGCGCGCCTTGCCCCACCCATCTGCACTCACCGGAGGGATGGGCTCAAATGGGATGGTCCGAGCGCGTAACGACAAACTGCGATCCGCGCACTCGACTCACAAAGAGCGGCACGAAGGGGCGAACTGGCCACGGGACGGCGTCGTTCCCTCGTGCTGCCACGGACTGTGTGAGTCGTGGCTGACCAAGCAATTCGTCGAGTCGGCGCGGAACGCACCGGCCATTTTCCAGTTTTGCTCGTTCCACCAGCGCGGTGTTCTCGATGTCGTCCGCACGTGACGCCCCCACCTCGACACGACGTTCTTCTTCGGCCATGCGAGCTGTCCTTGCGCTTGCCGTGGCCGCGCAAGCCATGGCGGTGCATACGGAGGCCGCGTTCGTGACGTTCAAGAACCAGTGCGAGTATCCGATCAATGTCTATGACAACAACAGCCTCTGCCCGCTCAGCGCTGCCTCGCGCGAGTCCCCTGTTTACGGATGCGGACGAAACATCCCGGGACCAATCATGTACCGCCATGACACAGATCCTCAGGCGACACGTACGTATTCCTCGGTTCTGGCTTTGCATTATGAGTTGAGCTGACTTCGGTTGCACGTGACGGAAATCTCTCTCTCAGTGGCCGAGTTTGCGGTCAGCAATGGAAAGGCGTGGTATGACATCAGCATTATCCCTCCCGGTCCTCAAAACTGCGAGAGCCTCGAGGCGTGCCTCTCCCTCACGGGGAAAGTGGGCTTCAACGTGCCCATTATGATCCTTCCGACCAAGTACTGGAACAAGCCGAAGTACCCGCGGTGCCAGCGCCTTTTGTGCCACTATAACGGTTGCCCCGACGCATTCCACTACCCGGACGATACGACGAAGGTGTACAACTGCCCCGACGACGAGCAGTTCGAAGTCATCTACTGCCCTTAACGTCCAAGCTCGCAGATTGACGATCCAGTTGTGTTTGGAAACGTTCAATCCATTCCCAGAACGATTTAAGCGTAGTGTAAACCTCCGATGATTGTAAGGCAAGTCATTCTTCAGAGTCTTTTCGTCAGTCTCTGAACCTTGATAATAGCTTAAGTAGTTTTTGCGAGTTTCACCGTGAGAGGAAGGCATCCATCGGTCCTTGACGAGTCTTCTTCGGCGGTGGCCCGCCGTTGGATACAGTTGACGATGCTACTCCACCAGGTATACTCGGCGTGTCGTCGGCAAGCGGCGCAAATGCTTTCGAGAGCTTGAGCGCGTAGTGGTAGTCGGTGTGCTCGGGTTTGGATTCGTACACGAACTTATCACACGCGTCGCAAAAGAATGGTCCGCTATCTGCCGCCTCCGATACACACTCGTCCGTCCCCGTGGTCGCCTCGTGAGCTTTCTCGTCAACGACCACCGCTTTCTCAGTGACCGTATCTGAGCCGCTGAAAAACGACGAGATCTTCCGCTTCGTGGAGCCACCGGAGTTATGGCTACTGGTTGTGGAAGCTGGCTGGTCGTTCGCGAACGCCGGATGTTCTTCACCCTCAGACGGTGCTTTCGACTTGGAGAAAAATGTAGAGATGCTGGCTCCGCGGATGCCAATAGCCATGAAGTCCTTGATGTGGATCGCTAGGTGTGCACACGGGAACATCGAGTCGAAGTCGTTCTGGAGCGCCGTGGTCGCGCCTTTCACAATGGACTCGACCGTCGCGTCGAGAGGGATAAAGAAATTGCGCGACTTTGGCTTGGCGCCCTCCCGAGAGAAACTGACACTGACGTTGGACGGGAACCGCTTGTTCTCGTTCTTTTCTTCTTCACACCGTTCAAGCACTTCCTCGGCGAGGATGGGCAGCCAGTACTTGAGCTGTTCGACGTGCTGGAGCCGCGACTTCTCATCGTACTGCTTTGCCGCCATGAAGCTCTTGATCTCGGTTTTGGCGGCATTCACCGGCTCATCGCCATCGTCGCCATTACAGACACCGCTCACGTACGCGGCCGTTTCTCGCCCAAGATGAGCGACCATGGCGTCGAAGCTGCACGCCTCAACGAAGGCAGCGACAGTAAGAGTGGGTTTTACACCGACCGCGGTGGAATCGGCGATCTTGCCCCACGAGTTGGTAGCGAGCACGTCAACGTCTTGGCCTTTGACATTGTAGTAGAGCCCCATCAGGTCCCGCCCGAGCTTGCCGCCGAGGCCGCGGATCTTGCGCAGCGGAAAGTGTTCCATCAGTGGACCAAAAAAGCGTGGCGCTAGAATCTACACACATCATAGTCAGTATAGAGTCGAGAGTCGCCGGGCCCACGAGAGGGGCTACTCACGGTCTGCCCATCCGGCTTGTTCAGCGGAGACACGAGCTTGGCGACGAGCTTGTTGGTCGCGATGCCCACCGAGCACGTGTAGCCCAGCGCATCGAAGATCGCCTTGCGGATCTCGCGCGTGACCGACGCGCCGACGCTGAGCCACCGCTCCTCCTCGGTCAACGGGAACGCGTTGAACGGCTCGAGCTGGACCTCTTTCCCCGTGCCCTCGAGCTGCGAGATGCCCACGACCTTGGTGTCCTTGTTGGTTTTGTCCGCGCAAAAGTCCGACGACACCGTGTCCTACAAAAAGAACGATTCAGTCGTCCGATCATCACCATCTCACAAAGCGCTCTCCGCGTACCATCGCCTCGATCCGCTGGCGCACGAGTTCCGAGATGTCCAGGTACGACTCGTCGATGCCCGCGCGCTCGACGACCGCGCCGCTGCAGTGGAGCACCTCGTAGATCTCTTTGCTCGCGACGCGGTAGCGCCGCAAAATGGCCTTCTGGTGCGTGCGGTCGTACGCGCTGTGCGGCTTGCGGTTCTCGCCCAGCAGCTCCACATGCGGCTACAGCCACCACACAAAACAACCAATTCGGTTAGATCCACGAACCATGCGACTGGTTTGCACCTATAGACCTCCGTACGACGTACGACGTGGAGCTGCGGGCACTTTTTCTTGGCCTCGGCGACGTTGTCGCCGCGGCTGATGCCAAACGCGCGCGCCACGTAGTTGATCGCGAGCAGGCTGCCCCACTGCTGCACGGCCACGGGCTGGTCGCGCGGGAGGCCGAGGCGGCGCTGCTCCACCTGCGCGTAGAAGCAGTCCAGGTCCAGGTGCACGATTACGCGCGGCCGCCGCGGCGCGGACGCGGCGGCGGCGGCAGGCGCTGACGACGCCATGTTCGGTTGCGTTTGTTGGAAATGAGATGGCGGGTTCCCCAACAACAGCGCGGGAATGCAAGGCAACTCGGCGACGACTTTGGCGCGGACTCAGAAATCTGAATCGGCAGGAAGGGAAGGAAAAACGCTTTTTTATGAGGAGCACAACAAAGCGCTTTTTGTTTAAAAAAAGCGCTTTGTTGGGATTATTAAAATAACCCTATGAGAGTGCCATTTCGTGAAATTTGCTCTTGTGTATTTTTGGTTAGACAGATTGCCAGCTTTTGGACGGCAGCGGAGACTGGCTTCAGTTGGCAGTGTTGGCATGGCGGATGGTTCCTGTGCCCGCATCCGAGGACTGCCAAGCAGACGCCCTCGCTGGCGACGAAACATAGTTGAGCGCACGGTAGGCACAACGCTTATCCCAAACCCACCACGGCGAGTGGCATATTGTCTCGTCGCATCCGGCCACGACTCCTTGTTTGATTGCCACCCTCCTGGCAGGAGCGTCCTGACATACCCTTGGAAGCAGGAGTGCTGCTTTCAAGCGTGTCAGGTACTACACTCGTGCTCATTTTCACGAATAGTCCATCGCTGGCGGCCCCCTGTCAACAGATCTGCAATCTTAGCCACCCAAGGGGGCCGTTTCGATCCGTCCACGGTTGCTTCTGATCTTGAAGTCAGTTCAGTCGGGCTCCGTGAGAGTCTCTCGTCTCGCTGAAATATGGAACTGGGATAAATTCCAGCCAATCAACCTCTGTGCTGTCAGAAATATCGAACTTCAAAGTGGCGCGATGTTTGGTTCCACCTTTGCCGCCATGGCATCATCACGTGTGCGGCATGTTCCGCCAAGTCCGCTAAAGGGCCAGCGTTGGCGTTCTGCGCCAAGACCCCCAGTCCCCAACTCGACGCATTTCCAACAAACGCCAATACATTTACGAAACCAAACCAACACAAAAACGAAACATATGGGCGTTCGCGCTCGTGAGCCTGGCGCTCGCGGCGCCGCAGTTGCGCGCGCTGCTCGAGCGCGTGTTCGCGGAGCTCACGGTCGTGTTCCTCAACTGGATTGGCGCCGTCGCCGTGGCCACGACGGTCGCGTTCGTGGGCGCCGTGGTCTTCGAGGCGTCGGCGGCGTCGCCAGAGCTTCTGCTATCCACCGGCGAAGCGCCAACAATCGAAGAAGAACAAGAAGCAAGAGAAGAAGAAAAGGAGGAATGCCCTCGCTCGCACGGTGTGGCTCGGCGTGCGCTGTGCTCGGCGGGCAGCCGCTGGGCGTCGTCGCTGTTTTTGGCGGCGTGCGCGGTGGTGCCGCTGGGCGCGGCGGCGATGCCGCTATCGATGACCCAACTCCAGTTGACGTCGCGTCGGCTGCTCAACACGACGGTGCCCTGGACGCTGGCCAATAATCAGACTGCGCTCAAGGCGCTCGAGAAGCTGTACACGGCGTGCAAGTAATCGGGCAAGAAGGAGTGCATCAACAACCCGACGAGTGTACCCGAGCTGGGTGCGTACAAGCGCGGCCCCGGTCGATGCATTGCCTTTGACTCGGCGAACGTGAACATCACGTATCCAGCCGCGGCGCTGCCGAACCGGTACCTGCCCATCGGCGGCGTGGAGGCACACGAGCAGGGCTTCGCCAACAAGTTTTCCGAGTGGTCCGAGACCAACTAGGCCCAGTTCAAGGTGGACTGCCCGCTGTTGTACAACGAGACCATCGCCCAGAAGCAAGAGTATCTGTGCTGCACCGAGGCGCAGTACCTGGGCCTGCAGACGCAGGTGCGGCTCTTCCCCGGACAGTGCACGGCCTGCAAGGAGAACCTGCGGAACGTGTGGTACCAAATGACCTGCAACCCGAGCAACAGTATGTACTTGGAGCCCAAGCAGGTTCTCATCATGAAGGGCGACAACACGCACATCGAAGATGTGTACCCGGCCTACGAAGAGCTAGACTACTTCGTCGGCAAGGACTGGGTGCGCGACATCTACGACTTTTGCGCCAAGGACAGCTCGTTCTCGCTGCTGTGCAGCGCCAGCCAGAACTGCACGGACGGCTACGGCTTGATGAACTTTATGGGCCAGTACAAGTTCAACAGCCTTGGCTCGCCGCTGCAGATCAATGTGAAGACAATGGACCAGTTCCCGGACGCTGTGCAGAAGGAGAAGTTCTGTGCGTGCGGCTCGAACTCGACCGAGTGCTTTTCGCCGCAGGACTCGCGCCTGGAGAGCTGCTTTGGCGTGTGTGGCTCGGTGTGCGCTGTCACGGCCAACGATAAGCGGACGTACACACCAGCCCTGCTACGGCGCGAAGGCCGCTTCGAGCTCGAATGAGTCTGTTTCAAACTCGACGACGGATGCTAAGTGGGACGAGTTCTCGAAGTTCATGGCCGCCAACCTGGTGCGCAAGGACTTCACCGCGCTCAACTACTTCCTCGCCATCTTTGGGGGGATTGTTGGTGTCGCGCTCATCGCTGGCTTCTTCTACGCGTCTTTACGTGCCCGTAAAAATGTGGCGGGGTCGTCCGCTGTGCCACAAGCTACTGCTATTCGCGGGGATAGTGTTGGTGAGCGCCGCCTTAGTGCTGTTGACGACGCCATGACGACTCTGCTGAAGAAATGGGGAAGTTCCTGGCGACGGACAAGCGCCCCTACGTCGTGTCTTTCACCGTGCTTGTCATTGTGATCGCCTTATCCCTCGGTCTCACGCAAATCGAGGTTGAGACAACGCCCGTGAAGCTGTGGGTCTCGACGTCCAGCAGACTGTACAAGGAACGAGCGCGCTACGGCGAGATCTTCACGCCGTTTTATCGAACGGAGCAGGTGGTGATGGTTCCAAAAGACGGAGGCGCTATATCTCGAGGTGCATACTTGCGCGACGCCATCCGAGTCCAGGAGAACATCGCCAAGGTGTACTACGGCCCTCAGAACGCAACATACCCGGATCGAATCGGCTTAAATGATGTCTGCTGGAAGGCTACGGGAACGTCATGCACGATCAACTCGATCACGCAGTACTTCCAGAACCGCCTTGATCACTTCGACTTCTATCAGAAGTACGACCTCGCCGAGAGCCATTTCAGCACGTGCGTTTATTCGCCCACAAACCAAGACATCCAAACCTGTAACGCGTTGCGCGCGAAGCTCAAGCCCGGAGACTCGATTCCGACCAGTATGAGCGACTGCCCCTGCCTATCAGCGTTCGGTTCGCCGATGAACTTGTACAACACGTACCTCGGCGGTTTCCCGAAGGGATCGGAGGAGAACACGACGCTGTACCTGCAGTCCAAGGCTCTTCTATCGACCGCTCTCATTTACAACTACTACAAGGACGAA
>JAADWV010000767.1:0-13788 GCA_023336295.1 Pythium folliculosum
CCCCCCCCCCCCCCCCCCCCCCGAGACTTCAACGTGGCCGTTTGGCCTGGTTCCCCCTCTTCATCCTTCCTACACTGACATGCTCCAGTACGAGAGGCTAACTTTCGGGAAAGCTGCCATTGTCGGGGGAACTTGTGGGCATCCACCCAACGAGAGATGTGCCGCCGCAGTCGACGTACTGTACACAGACCCTCACCTAAAAGCGAGGCGAGAGAAGCCGAGCGAAACCCGAGCGGTTGGGCGGTACTGTACTGCACCGAGTTCAGCATAGTGCCGCCCTGGGGTGTACAGTGCGGGCAGCAAACCCACGACCACCGGGCAGCAAATGCGCAAGCGGGTTCTGAATCTCCACTACGGATTCGCAGCTTCAAGTGCGCACTCGCCAGCAGCACACGAGTACATACCTTACACTATACCGTAGCAACAGTGTGGGAGCGCACGCGCCTCCACGCGTCCTGCGGCACGTTGAACCAAACCGCCCCCGCTGGATGGGGGGAGCGTTTCCTCCCTAACAAAGGCCGCATGTCTGGACGGATTGATCTCCAAAGTCGGTCGCCGCGGTCACACCGCGATGTTGCTGACGCCCGGAGAAGCTTCGCATCAGCCTCAAAAGATTCCTGAAGGGGCCAGAGAACAGGGCGTGCAAGTGCAAGTTGCACGGTGCAATTGATCCAATCCGAGCGCCACCAGCGACGGCAGGGACAGCGACGTGGCACGGCGGCTGGGCGTGACGCTGGTGCCGCCGATCCTCTTGTCGTTTTCCTCAGTCCCTCAGTTCCTCACTCTCACTCTCACTCCTCACATTCCTCACATTCCTCCCGTCCGCCGGCCACACGTCCGCGGGACACCTGCGGCTGGCAGACCGGGCGACTGGGCACCACTTGCGCCAGGATCCCTCCTTGAGCGCCATCATCATCGCCTGCTGATTGGCTGCCTCTCCTCGGCCCCTCATTGGCCATCGCAGCGCGGCAGCCGCGCGGACGGGCCGTTTGCAGCCATCTTGGCTCGTCCACCCAACGTCCAACGTCCACGATGAGCAAGCCCGCCTGGAAGCTGGACACGCGCGAAGAGTGGTGTGTGGCTGGTGCGGATGTGTGGATCCGGGGGAGGCGGGACAATGCACCCAGTAGAGTCGACTCATTATGTGTATTGTATGGCAGCTGTATGTGGCGTGCAGCGCCTGCGGCGGTGTTGCCGCTTAGTCCAGCTCGATGAGCACCTGGCCGTCGTTGACAAAGTCGCCGACGTCGGCGAAGACCTCCTCGACCTTGCCGTCCTTGGTCGCGCGGATCACGTGCTCCATCTTCATGGCCTCCATGATCAGCAGCGGCTGGTCCGCCGCGATGGCGTCGCCCGCCTGCACGAGCACTTTGATGATTTTGCCCGGCATGGGCGTCACGATCTTGCTGTGACCGCCGCCGGCGCCGCCGGCGCCGCTCGCCTCGAGCGACGGCAGCGGCACGTGGAACTTGTACTCGTAGCGCTGCGAGCCGTCGTCGCAGAACACGTGCAGGTCCTCCTTGTGGACCACGGCCGTGCCCACGAACTTGCGCTCGTCCACGCGGATCTCAAAGTCGCCGTTGGGCTGGAGCGCGCCAATCGCGCGCACGGTCGTGGCCGCGCCGCCCTCGTCCGCGAGCGTCACCTCGTACGTGTCGCGCGCGAGGCACTTGGCGCGCACGGCCACGTCCGTGCCCTCGTGCGACAGCCGGAAGAGCCGCTCCGAGACGCCGAGTCCGCGGAAGTGCGCGGCCGACGGCTCCGACCACGGCGAGTGGCGCTCGCCGTTAAAGTCGGCCAGCGGCTTGGCGCGCATCTGCTCGAGCAGCAGCAGGCTCACGGCGCCGAGCGCCTTGGCGTGCGTCGGGAACGCCGCGAGCGGCTCGAGCACCTCGTCGCCGAACTTGTTGAGGAAGCTCGTGTCCACGCCGCCCTTGCGGAACTCGACGTGGTCGGCCGTGCGCGCGACAAACTCGATGTTGGTGGGCAGGCCCACGATCTGGTACTCGTGGAGCGCGCGGATGAGGCGGTCGAGCGCCTCGTCGCGGTCCTTGCCGTGGACGATGAGCTTGGCGATCATCGGGTCGTAGAAGATCGAGACCGCGTCGCCCTGGACGATGCCCGTGTCCACGCGCACGTGCTCCGAGACATTCGGCAGGCGCAGGTGCTGCAGCTTGCCGCTTCCAGGCAGGAAGTTGCTGGTGAAAGCACGAGCGAGTGGTTAGTACACACGGTCAGCGAGAGAGCGCAAGCGAGAGCAGAGGAGAGAGCGTCCTTACTTGTAAGGGTTCTCGGCGTAGATGCGCGCCTCAATCGCGTGGCCGTGGATCTTGAGGTCCTCCTGGCGGATGGGCAGCTCCTGGCCGGCGGCGACCTTGAGCTGGAGCTCCACAAGGTCCTGCTTCGTGATGAGCTCCGTGACCGGGTGCTCCACCTGGAGACGCGTGTTCATCTCCATAAAGTAGAACGACTCGTCCTCGTCCAGCAGGAACTCGACCGTGCCGGCGCCGCAGTAGCCGACGGCCTTGGCGGCCGCGACCGCGGCGTCGCCCATCTTCTTGCGCAGCGCCTCCGACATGTGCGGCTACCATACACAGCCCCCAGACCGTCCGTCAGTCATGCACACAGGTAGATACAGTCAGCGTTGCCTCGACAAACGTACCGCGGGGGCCTCCTCGAGCACCTTCTGGTGGCGGCGCTGCACGCTGCAGTCGCGCTCGAAAAGATGGATGACGTTGCCGTGCTTGTCGCCGAACACCTGCAGCTCGACGTGGCGCGGCTTGCGCAGGTACTTCTCCACGAGCACGCGCGCGTCGCCGAACGAGGCCTGGCCCTCGCGCTGACAGGCCTCGAGCGCCTCCTGGAGGTCCTTCTCCTCGTCCACGATGCGCATGCCCTTGCCGCCGCCGCCTAGCACGGCCTTGAGCAGCACCGGGTAGCCGATCTTGCGCGCCTCGGCCTGGAGCGTCTCGAAGCTCTGGTCCTCGCCGTGGTAGCCCGGCGTCACGGGCACGCCGGCCGCGATCATGATGTCCTTGGACGCGCTCTTGGAACCCATGGCCTCGATGGCCTTGACCGGCGGGCCGATGAACTCGACGTTCGCGGCCGCGCACGCGCGCGCGAAGCCGGCGTTCTCGGAGAGGAAGCCGTAGCCCGGGTGGACGGCCTCGGCGCCCGAGATCTTGCAGATCTCGAGGATCTTTTCGTAGTTGAGGTAGCTCTCGGCCGCGGGCGCGGGGCCGAGGCGGTACGCCTCGGTGGCCTGCTTGACGTGCTGCGAGTTGGCGTCCGCGTCACTGTACACCGCGACCGTCTCGATGCCGAGCTTCTGCGCCGAGCGGATCACACGGAGCGCGATCTCGCCGCGGTTGGCGATCAGGATCTTCTTGAAGCTGCGCGGCGCCGCGGCGGCCGTGGCCAGCGAGCGCTGGCCGAGCGCGAGGCGCGAGGTCGCGCGGAGGCTCTGCGTGAAGAGGCGCATGGCAGGAGCGGGCGGGAGGGGGAAGAGCAAGTCTGTGTGTGGCGAGCCGCGTGCGTGTTTCGGAGCCGCTCACTTTCGTCAATCTTGGGAGACCGCGGACCAGGCGGGGTGGCTGGATCTCCCTCTACAAGGGCAGTCGTCTGCATGGCTGCTCTTGTATAGAGTTGAAGTTTTGCTCTCCCCGCACCAACAAAACGCCAGCGGTGGATAGATAGAAATAGAAACGTGATTCTGCGTGTTGCCTTCAGTGAACTGTGGACGAATGCGCGTGTCGCATGGTCGATGTCTGCCTAAAAGTGAGTATATATGGCTGTTTAACGCCATAATGTGATCCATTCGCCTATGTTCGTTGGCCATCCGCGGGGAGCGCATCTTCGTTGAACGTGATGGGAGCCACCGCGCGGCCAATCAGCGGACGTGGCAGTCGTTGACGGCAATCCTGCGCGCGGAAGGCACTGCCATGGCGCCACGCCATTGGCTGCCATAGCGGTTCATATGGCACCCACGTAAATTGCGATGGAAGGGGCGGTGTGGATCCTGAACGGTCACCGGCCGCAGCCACACCAGTGTGGCCGTCATGCCCGCGGAGCTGCCGGACGACATCGACGCGTTCCACGCGGTGCTACGGCGCCGCATCCGCGACCAGGACGCCATCGACGCGCACTATGCGGCCGCCAAGCAGCGCACGGGCGGCGCGGCCGCGGCCACTGGAACCACAACAGCCACAGGAGCCACGACAGCCGCAGCGGCCGCGGCCGCGGCCACCGAGCGGCCGCACGTCGTGGGCCAGACGGGCTGCTTCTGCCTCGAGTGCCTTGTGCACCGCAAGCAGGAGTGGCGCGTGGGCGACGTCAACACGGCCATCGCCGGCCCGCGCGACCACTGGAAGCAGTACACGTGGGGCGACGCCGAGCGCCACGCGCTGGGCGATGTGGACGCGGCCGCGGCCGCGCGGACGCCCATGGTGACCCCGACGGTGCGCGAGGCGGTCGTCGTGCGCGACGCCAAGCAGCGCGCGCTGCGCATCCAGCGCGACGCCAAGTTCACCGCCGTGCGTTTGCTGTCGCCCGCACTGCCGTTGGTTGGACTTGCGGCTGCTAAATGTGTGTGGTGGCCACGTAGATCTCGTCGGGCAAATACCACACGCTCATGCTCAGTGGTGCGTGGTCCGCATAACAGGCCGAGTGTGTGGGAGTGTAACTGAGTACCGCCTTGTGCCTCTCTGTGCTAGAGTCGGGGGCGGTGTTTGCTTGCGGCGACAACTCGTACGGCGCGCTGGGCCTCTCGGAGCAGCTCGCGGAGACCGCGACGCCGCGTCAAGTGGACCTGTCGGGTCTCGACGGACGCGTCACGCAAATCGCAGCGGCCGCCTACGCGTCCATTGCGCTCGTCGGTGTGTACAGTCAGTTATCATGAGTGGGACCTGGGCAACGCTCACCGCTGCGTTTTCCTCCAGTTCTCCCGCCGACGGACGCCCAGGCAAAGCGCCAAAGCGACGAGATCCGTCCGGGCAGCCGGCCGGCGTTTCTTCGCCGCAAATCCCTGGAGGACGTCCGCAACCACCTCAAGCCGGCCGAGATTGTGTTTAACCACGGTGCGATCTTTGCTTCCGGGCCTCCTGTTCGCCCCCTAGGCCGTTTCACTCTTTTCTCTCTGCTGTGGCTGCAAGTGGTTTCATGGGGGCGAGGCGACCGGGGCGTGCTCGGCCACGGCGACACGGCAACGCTTTCGGCTCCGAAAACCATCGAGCTCTTCGACACGACGCGCGTGCTGCGCGTGAGCGCCGGCGCCCAGCACGTGCTCGTGCTGACGGAGACCCACGGCGTGTTTGCGTTCGGCGATGGCAGCCACGGAAAGCTGGGCACGGGTACGCAACCTCACGGGCGTGTCCCTAAGACGGAGACTGAGTACGGTGCGCGACAGGTGACACGGAAGATCGGTTCACACCGATGCGGATTCAAGCGCTCGACGGGGTGCACGTTCTCGACGTGAGCGCAGGAGACGACCACTCGATCGCCGTCACGGGAGACTCATTCGCCAACCGCCAAGTGTATTCGTGGGGCCGCGGCGATAACGGGTACGCCGATGGTTGGTAGCGCTTAGTCTCGCATCGGAGACGCTGACTCGTGGCGTTTGCTAGTCGACTGGGGCATAATGACGAGCTCGTGCGCCTTAAGCCCACGCGAATCAATCACTTTCGTGGCCGAGTGAGTACCCGCAAAGGCAAACTTCATGCCTGTGTGCGTGGGGTAGGATCTCACACTGGCCGCGTGACGTGCTGTATGTAGAAAGTGATCACTGTCGTCGCCGGTGGATCCCACAACCTCGCGACCTCCGGTATAGCCCCATGTCGGTCGTGTCCTGAATCCACCGCGCTGATCACTTGCTGTCGTAGAGATGCCAGATGGCATTTGTGTGTGGTCGTGGGGTGCGGGAACGTACGGGCAGCTGGGTACGAGTGCTGCTTGGATCCAGTTCTGGCGATACCGAGTTGCGACTGATTCCGTTTCTGAGCTGCGGCATGAGCAGGCCACCGAGAGACATGGGATGCGTGGCTGCCGCGGTCGATCGACGAATTTCGGCGAGAGGCCATCATCTTTGTCGACGCCGGTGAGCGCCACTCAGTCGCCATCTCCGAATCTCGTCGATTGTGGTTGTGGGGCAAGGGCATCCACGGGAAGCCGGACGTGGAGAAGCCGGACCCGTCGAGCACGTGCATTGTGCAACCCATCGTGGTATCTCGACGCGCAGCGGCGAAACGGCCTGATGATGAGTTAGCTGACGGACTGTGTCGAGTGATGAATAGGTGGAGCTAGGAGGAATCCGGATCATCGGCGCCAAGGCTGGTCGGGGACGCACCTACGTCTGGGGGGATCGAGGTAGGAGCATCTCACGGTTTTCACAGTATTGGACCACTGACTCAACAATGGTGCTTTAGCCATCGACAAGACGCAGCCATCCCGTGCATTTGGAGGGAGTGTTGGTAAGTCTCTCCATGACCGTCCACTGGGAGAATGTCTACTGATACCGTGTGCAGCTGCAAAGGTGTGCAGCGCGCTGCCAGAGTTTGAGAGCATCGCATCCGACAGCTTCCGAATTCTTTATCGCTGTAATGGGTGCGGGTTCGATGAGATTTGCATTGCATGCGCCCATCGATGCCACGTCCAGCATTGCCTCGAGCTCACGTGGACACTGGAAAACACCCTCAGTCGGCATTGCTCGTGTTTTTCGTCAGGAAAATGCATGTTTGATATGGAACGGGGTGCGGATAGTGGATCCCCTGATATCTTCGACGATTGAAAAAAAGTGCTCTTCATTCTCCTTGAGGCGATCTTTGAACGACAACGTACTTGTCCTTCAGGAGCTGGAGCTGGCGCCTAAAAACTGTAAGCATTTGGTGGCAGTCAGCAGCGGAAGGTCATTACATGTAGATGATCGAGTTCACAAACCTGCGTCCTCCAAGTCCGCAAAGCTGAGTGCAAGTAGCTGGTGAATGAGACGCTTTGAACCCGTCGATGAAGCTTGTTGATCGTCAACGACCGGCTGTGTGTCGGTTTGGCGAGTCAGTCGCCGATAAATGCTTTCAGCCTCTTCGATTACTTCAGGTGGAAGACCACACAGCTTCGCAGTCTTAATGCCATACATTTCGATCATTGGAAATGGGCCATCCGTCAGCTTGTAGCGGAATCGCATATAGGTCTGAGTCGAACGCAAAGGTGAGTGAGAACGTTTGTGAGGATTCGACACGCGCTGCTTACCGTCCCAGCCGAAGCGCTCATGTGATAGCATCGCGCATTAGCGTAGAGCTTGGCCAAAGCATTCAGATCGTGGTAGTGCGTTGCAAAACAGCAATATGCCCGCCGAGCGATCAACTCCTCACTAACACTCCACGCAATTGCAAAACCCTCATCACTGGACGTTCCACGTCCAAGCTCGTCGATGAAGACAAGTGATCGCGGTGTACACGTTTCCAAAATGAAGCTGGTTTCCGACATCTCGACGGTGAACGTGCTTGCGTTTTCTTCCATATCATCCGATGTCCCGAAACGCGTCAGAATGCGATCGCGGAGAGGAACAATCGCGCCTTCTGCCGGTACGTAGCTTCCCATGTGAGCCAGGATCGTGATCAAGGCGACTGCCTTCATATACGTCGACTTTCCAGCGCAGTTTGGCCCTGTGATAACTGAGGAGAACTGTTCAACCCAGGTTTCACGATCTTCCTGCAGCTATGTTTCTTTTCACCCACCATGGTATGTTCTTGATGCGTCGAAGAACTGTGGTACAAGTCGTCATGAGTCATCTGGAGTCTTAGGATTTGGAAAATATACACGTCTGACGAGCTCACCGTGCTGTTGGACACAAACGCTTGGTCTTTCATCACCTTTTCCACGAGGGGGTGGCGCCCGTCCTTGATGACAAGACTCCCTTCCTCAGATACCTGGGGTCTTACATCTGCAAGAGCGAACTCGGTCAGCCCCAAGCATAACCCTAGTGTCATAACGCGTTCATACACGGCTGCTCGGCGGGTGAAAGGGCGACGACGTTGGTGAAGCTTTGACATACAAGCAGACACCAGTTGCAAACGTAAGGTACCAGGAAACTCAAAGAGCTATATACCGATGCAAACCTGAGCAGCATATCGAGGACCGCAATGGTCTCAACCATGGTGTATAGAACGGTGGCTTGAGGTCGAATTTTGTCCAGCAGCTGTTGGATGACTCCGTTGGAGAGCTTGTAGATAGCAGTGAGAGACTCGTTGAGTCGAGCGTTAAGGGAGTTCAGCTCTTTTGTGGAGCATGCGATCACTAAGCACTGAAGGGTTAGTTTATCCTCATCGGCATCTAGCTGCCGAGTATGACCGCACCTCGCTTCCGAGGAACACGCTCAATGATCAGGCGTGGTAGCTCGTGAACGTTTCCAGGAACGACGATATGGTATCCGCGCCGCGACCTGCAACATGACATCAAGACTTCTCAGCTAAAGCGGAAATACTTTGCCTCGAGCTCGCTCACATACGTGTAGCTCAGCTTCACTGGAACTTCGAGTGTTTCGTTGTACTTATGAACGACTTCGTGGATTTTTTCAATTGTGTCGAGGTACGTTCTTCGAGCAACATCCAGCATGCCATCGATGCCTGCACGGACAGCAAAGCACTCTTGGATGCGCTTTTGAGCTGCACAGCGGCTGACTTTGACCCTGCCAGAACAATCGATTCAGTGTCGAACAAAACTTAGTTTCATGCAACCTGGGCACCTCTCGTTGATGACGCGCTCGATCTCCTCTCGGATAGCCTTGAATTGTACCTGTTGTAAGCTACAGTGTTTGTCAGCATCCATCGCAGGAGCCCACCCAGCCCGTAACGTACCTGAATGTGATGGAGTTCAAAAGGGCGCAACGGTTGTGCTCGGCTGTAGGTACTGAATTGAGGCACTGCACGAGTGCAGGCAATGATTCGAGCGTTTGCTTCAAAGCAATGATGTTCCCGATAGCAAGTCGTGAAACTTTTGGAGTGATGACTCTCGGGACCAAAACGAGCTGAGCCTAAAAAAGCAATCCTAATGTCAACCGTGAAAGCAGGTTTATGTGAGTACGCAACTGCCTTGCTTACCAACAACCTGTCGAGATCAGAGAAGTTGGGCAGCTCCTCCAAAAGGTCGAAGAACCACCCAGGATTGTTCAGTAGCAGTCCAATCATCTCGTGGCGGCTCTGACTAAACTCGCTGTGAGTCCTCATTCGTTATCTCCACGACGCGCTCGTTACGCACATGGTCTTCAAATGACATGGGGGCTGCAACATCTGCCGTCACAAATGAGTCAGGGCCTCGGACCTTAGATCACGGATAATGGGTCACAGTACCGTTGAGCGCAGCAATCGATTTCCTGCAGACGTTTGCGTATTGTTTACGACTCCCCACAGAGACTTATCGATTTGTCAGCCAGCATACTACGGGTAGATTCAGAGGTTGTGACCGAGTGCATTACTTGTCGGGTTGAGTCTCCGCGAGCGCACTGTACGAGCTCCAAGGACGCGATTGTTGCTTGATCCATGAGAAGTCTGTTCAGCGACGGATTTACCACAACCTACACATGAATTCAAGTTGATGTGAGAGCATGCACCCTTGGCTGCACACCACACAACCTTCCTAATCACCTTCATCGTTTTCTCTGCAATGTAGACACCCTGGATGAACTCTACGTAGCGCATCATGCTCGACAATGCAGCCATAACAACATAGTTCTTCAAGAGTGTGAATCTCACAGATCTCCCAACCATTTGCTTGTGGAACGAACCTTGGTGATATTCAGATCCACGCAGTTCGCCACAATTCGCTTCATGTCTTCGGCTCCTTTTGTCTGGCTGCATGTTGTGCTTTTAGTCAGGCAGTTCAAGAGCTCATTCCCCAAACGGTGGTACTGACTCGAAGTATTTTCGAGCGATCGGCACCACCCGGCAGATAGACGTTGCGAAGCGTTTCGAGATCGCATCGTTCACACGCTGCGGCTTGGCGGATTCGACCACCAGAATCTCGACAGGCTAGGAGACATGATTATCAGCATTTTTCTCCGAGTGACTGCTCCTGCGCTGTTACGCACCTGGTAGGCTTGAAGTAGCGAAAGCGTCTCAGCGTACGAATGCGAATCAATCACACTCCATAGCAGTATCTCGTGCGGTGCGACCAGGTCAATGGCGCAAATTCCTGTGCAGATATACCCACTCAGCTCCAAATATATGAACGCGATTTCCACGTGGACGCACCAATCTCCCTAGCGCGGTTCTCGGTCACTGCCGCAATCACAAACGACTCTCCATTCTGGGCCCGTGCGGACGTCGACCCGCGTGAGGCACCAGAGTCGGGTCTTCCTGAACTGCTCGTGCGTCTAGCTGCCGTAGTTCCGCCGGCGGCGCCGCCGATGGCCTCGCCCGCGCGCCGAGCCGTCGGCGCCGCCACGTCGTACTTGGGGCCGCCCGCCCCGTCGTCACCGAGCTGCACTTGCACGGCCGCCGCGTCGGGTCCGCTCATCATCGCGCTCGCTCGTGGTTGGTTTGTGTTGGGGCGTCCACGTTGAAGGAAGGGGAAGAGGTTGGGGCGGGAAACCTGCACACAAAGAATGATGGTCGGGGAAATCTCCCAGTTTCAACACCCAAACACCCAGATCCGGAAGTGGGTTTTTCTTCTTCCAAAAGCGCTTTCTCCAACACCCCTACATAAAGATCCGCTTGTCCACCTTGGCATCTTGATAGCGATGACCGCTTCCGCGCACTCCGTCGGGTCCCTTGACGTAGCCCCAGAGTCGAAGTGTCGCCAACGCACGCGCAAAGCGAGCGTTCAACTCGGCTTCGTCAATCTCTGCGCGGTTGTCGTCCTCCGTACCTCCCTCCTCTTCGGCCACAGCCTCCGCAAACGCCGCAAACCAGTCGGCAACACCGAGTTGAAGCGTGGCGTGTTCACGGTAGTGCAAGAACGCGAGGCTGACGTCGCCCACGACACTGGATCTCCGGTACGACTCTTCATCCACGTGAGTGAGCGAGTCGGTCACATCTTCGTGAAGATTCAGCGTAACGTTGGCCCGAGTTGCCGCTGGATCCTCGACTGCCACCACCCAGTCGCGCACGAGCGCGCGAGCCGTCCGAGGCTTCGGCTTTACCACACTCATGAGCGGCACGATCGTGTCACGGAAGAAATTGGCAATCTCTTTTCGGTAGAATGGCCGCATCCTGACCGTCTCGGGGTCAGTCGGAGTGTCGAGAATGTGAGCTGCCAACAAGATGAGATCTTGGATCTCGCGCTTCAGACCTGGATCCCGCAGACTCGACGCTACAGCAGACCAATCTTCCAGGATGAGCTTGAGTCTTTGTATGGACTCTGCGCCGATCCTTGAGGTGCACATTTCAACCTTCTTCAACCGAGACGCTTGCCCATCGAGCGCCGCCGCCAGGCACTCAACATAGTCTTCGCTTGGTTCTTCGAGTTTGAACCACGCGCACGTAAGCTGAAAGCACTTCCATCCGAATACCCACTTCGTGCGCAGCTCTCCAAAATGTCTGAGCTCTCGATCCAACGGACCGATGCGGTCCTCGGACCGTGCAGGTGCTCCGAACTTCGCCAGAAGAGTGTCAACGCATTGGTCGCTGAAGAAGCTCAATACATCTCGCAGTGACTGACCGCGAAAGTTTCTTCGACTGACCCATCGTCGGAGCGCTGATCCTCTGGGCAGGTCCGTGAACAGGGGCTTGTGTCGGTGGATGTCGAACACAAAGCGACTCAAGAAGCTCCACGGCGAGTCCTGGAAATGGCTTAAAGCCATCAGCTCGAGCACTTGTGTAAATGCAGTCAGAGATTGGCTTGTGAGATGGCGATCATCGAGCAAACGGAGCGCATCTCCGCTCAAGCACAGCGGGAAGTTGTTCTCCACGAACAGAGCCTCCAGGATGTCGTCAGACCGAGTCTTGGAATCCTCCAAGGGGAAGAACTGGATGTCGAGCCGTCTCATAACAGATAGGCCCAGTTGACGGAGCGTTTGTGATGTCGTCGTAGTAATACCAAAGATGAATCCAACGCGAGTGTGATGCCCTGTTTCCGGATGGCGTTCGGCAAACTGGCTCCAGAGATCCACGAAGTCTCGAAGGACCAAGAGATCGAACTGGTCCAAGTGTTCGATGCAGATGAGTAGATAAGGGTCAAGCTGCTCAGCCACCTCTTCATACTGCCGCACATCGAACTGGTGGAGATGGTTGGTGTCTTCGAGCCTCTCAAGCTCCATCTGGATCTCGCGCCTCCGCGTCACCACGAGCTCTGCTTCCACCGCGGACGTGGGAGTGCGGGAGTTGATGAAGGCGAGGAACTCAGTCAGCACTCGATATGCCAGTGTCGCGAGCGAGTACTCCGCAGTAGACGCTCGAATCGATGTAGGAAGACGGCGCAACTGGCGGTAGGCGAGGATTCGGGTCTTGATCCAATCTATGGTCTCACTGTAGGTCTTGATCGACCGTTCCAAATCTCCTTTGTAGAGCTCCAGCTGCTGGCGGAGATCTTCTTGGATGACCTCACGTAGCGTCGCAGTCCACGTCAGCGTTTGATCCGACGCGCGCTCGATGATCTTCATGCGGCTGCGAAGCTTCACGAGCAGCGTGTCCAGCAGCAAATCGCCGTACTTGACTCGCCGCTTGGGAGCACCGGCCTTGCCGCGTCTTTTCCTCTTTGCGCCGCTCTTTTTGCGAGCCGGCTCCCCTTCGTTGTCATCTTCACTGCTGCTGGTACTCTCACCTCCGTCGAAGAAAATGTACTCGTCATCGCTCTCGTCTCGTCCGCCAAAGTGCTCCGGGTTCGGTGCTGCGCGCCGTGATCTCGCTCGCAGTCGCCGCGATTGCTGTGCGGGCGGTGTAGCTACAAGAAACGCCCGCTTTCCTGTGTGGCGCTGCTCAACAAACGCGTACCACGCGCCAATCTCTTGGCCGAGCCAACTCTCCTCGCGCTTCTTCATGCCGGCGTAATCGTCCAGCCGCTCGAGCACCCACTCCACCATCCGCCGCACGTTATCCACTCCATCGCGGATCACGAGAATTACAGGGAAGGAGCGGTGGATCACATGGCATAGCGGCGTCATCCACACGTCGCTAAACGTCGCGTCCGAGCCGCTCACAATGGCCACAGCCGGTAGCTTCATGAGCGACGGGAACGCCGCCACACGCGGCACAGACGCGCTGCGATCGCGCTGGAGAGCGACGCGCTGCATGTGGCGCTGGAAGAGGGTGTGTACGTCACTGTAGCATTTCTTGTTGGCTCGGAGCAGCACCGTGCGCACGGTCGAGCGCGTCTGCTCCATGGCGTAGCGGAGCGCGAGCTCCTGGAAGACCGCGAGCGTCTCCGCGTCGTCGGCGTCGCTCCACTCGTTCGCTTCGTCTGCGCTTGCGCCCCTTGGGTAGCAGAGGTAGGTCGCGTGGGGATCAGGTGCTGAGGTCGCCCGCGCCGCAGGGGGCCGGACGACGACGCCCTCGGACGCGTAAAGTGCTCGTCCAGCGCTCACCATTTGGGCGATGGTCCCTGGATTGGTGCATTTCCCGTCTTGTGATACGTTAGGTTTTATCCAAGTAACCTAATCTAGGTGTAATTCATTTCTAGGTCTCAATCTCTATTTCGTTTTGCGTGTTAACTAAAAAATAAAAAAAGGGAAAATTGCAAGACGTGATACAAATCGAAAATTTGCGCAAAAGGTGATACATGAAGTTGACACAGAATGCCATTTTCGGCAACGGATTCCCGCTCTGGCATGCAGAGCCACAGTCGTCCGAGTAGGCCAAGCTCTAC
>JAADWV010000768.1:0-13785 GCA_023336295.1 Pythium folliculosum
CCACATCACCGCCCTCACCAACGTCTACGGAACTGGCGATCCCAAGGCTGACGTCGCCTGCGCTCCCCACGGTGTCGTCGTTGGTCTCGCGCTCGGTAGCCAGGAGGGCACCAAATCGGCCGGCCGTGCCTCGTGCCTGCTCGTCGCCGGCGTCGGTTGAGACCTACCATGGCGCTCTAATCCACACTCTGGAGGAGAACCACGTGCCGATGTATGGGCGGAAGCAGGGTGGTCATATATGACGTGGCGGAAGCAGTGTGGCCGTGTATATCTGTTGCGCTCGTGAGCTGTTTTTATCCCGGTCTTTATTTGGGCCCGGCCCGTATATGGGCCGAAAACAAATCTTCCGCACATGGCGCATCCAGCCCTTCTGACCGCCACGAGTAGAGCTGGTGAAGCCGCAGCTTGTGCCAGAACTCCGTGTCTTGAGGCGTGAGACCGGGTGCCTTCAGCATGGCCTTCCAGTCCACCAGGTTCAATGCCACCTCAATGTTCTCGTCATCCTCGTGCCACCGGCTGACTCGTTGATCGCGCGCGACCAAACCGGCCTTTACAGCGGCGGCCTTGAGTGTTCGCCGCAGTCGGCGGGCTGATGGCGACCAGGGCGCATCGCCTGACCAGACTTGGGCGAGTTTGGTGAGACCCGGCCCACAAAGGCAGGCTGGTCGGATCCACCGGTCGTCCACCCGCTGGGGGGGAAGGCAGGTCAGGTCGCGTTGGCTTGATACGCGGGTCGTCGCAATCGGGAGTCCGCGGTGGAACACGGAGATTTCCTCTCTTCCTGTCCACATCACCTGGATATCCGCACGCGACGTCGCACCAGTGACGCGAAGCTCCGTGGGGCCCAACGGCCTCCGGAGCAGAGCCGGGAAATTGCCGACGATGGCGTCGCACAACTCGATGAAGATCGCCGCTTCTACGTTCGACAAAGGGAAGCGCCGCTGCGCGGCCTCAAACCGGAGCGTACATGGCCCCGCCTACGACCAGGAGACATAATCCCGGAGTTCACCGCCGACACCCAGAGGGCGGAGTGACTTGCAGTTGAAGAGAGTGCCATCAGCTCTGAGGATGGCCGAGCCCTCATGACCAACGCGCGTGAACGGGAGCCAGTCAGTGTTGCATGATCCATGATCTCGCTCGCGTTGCGTCTCCAGCACCCGACCACCGACCCGGTAGAACTCTCCATAGTCTCGCACATACGCCCCATCGCGCCAGTGCCAGTTCAAAGCCTGCCCGCCGAGAGCCCGCAGGGCATCCCGTATCCAGATCTGGGTGTCGATCGGGATTCGGACGGCCTTGACCTCGCGGAGGACGTCCCGACCTGTGGCCCACAGTGACGACAGTATACGCGCCGGCTTCGATCGGTCCGTGAGTCGGACCGCGGGGTCGAGGCCGCGGGCTCCGTCGAGCCAGCCATTGTGAAAACTACTGCGCCTCGTGGACAGGCGACACAAAGCCAAGCAGCACCATGTTTGGGGTACAATTGAGTAATTTATATTCCACAAGATTACGGCGTCGGGTGCACCTGAAACGTGCGCTTCCGCTCCAGTTCGCGCCGGACTAACCGCTGGTATTTGTCGCGGAGTGCTTGGGCTTGCTCAAGTCGGATCCGCTCGTCAAGCAACGCAAGCTGCTCACGGACCTGGCCGACGTACGCGGCTCGGATCTTCTCTTTTGCAGAAGTGGAGGCAGCGTGCTCTTGCTGCAATTTGTATCGTGACAGCGCTCGTCGTAGCTCGCGCTGGAGCTGTTGTTCTTGCACTTCGAGAGCGGCGATCGAGGTTCGTAACTTGTGACGCAGCCGAGCCATGGACTCGCGGTGCTTCCGCTTGTGGTAGACAACATGTGCTTCCCGAGGCTCGACGCTGGAGCTGCTGGTGTCGCTGAGGTCTTCACTTGTTCCCCGAGCCACGCCCCCTTCCAGCCACCAGAGTTCACAGTTATTGAGGTGGGTGTGCGGCTCCAGGCTCGAGTCGATCAGCGAGCAGCAGCAGAGCGTTGTGTCAAGCATTGGTAGAGTCTGGGCCATGTCAGTGTCTAGCTCATTGAGGTCGAGGACGGGAGCCGGCCCTCCTGTGTGTAGAAACTGCGTCTCCTCTTGACTACGCATGACTCAGCGAATGATAAAGTGATAGCCGCAGAGTGAGTAGTCGCAATGAGCGTTTATCGGAGGCCACCACCCACCAAGCACCTTAGCCGGCGACGCAATACCAACACCAGTACTAACGCTTACGCAGCTCTCGAAGCGACCGCGCAGCGATGAGTGGGCAGCCACGTACTGTACATTGCTGAGGCCTGCCATACCGATCCCGCTCGGGTTTGCTTGCAGCGCCCTGGACGGTGGGATCGCATTCGTGATCTTCTTCAACGGTCACGCGACTGCTGAGCATGGTCGCCTTGTCTCTGCCTGCATGTGATCGGGGCGCAGCTGAGCTTCGGGCGAATGCGAGACAGTTTGTACAGTGTAGCTGTCAGCCGGCGAATGTTTGTACGCACCGGCTCTCGTCATCGTACTGAAACGGCCCGACACGCTGAGATATGAAGTTCAGCAGTGATCATCACTCTCGTGAAACCCTCCGTCAGATGGCTACAGATCACCTTTGACAGGACTCAACAGGCGACTGGCTGGGGCTCCTGCCTGAGCTTGCGAGTCTCTTTACTTCATTTAACCAAGTGGCGTGCGGATGGAGAGGAGGCGATTGCCTCTCTCTCGTAGTTTAAAATGAGCGTGATTAGTGTACCGGTACTCTACTACTAGCTTTACGGGAAACCTAAAAGTAGTCGAGAAATGAGCGCTGGTCCATGGGTGGGAATGAGACGAATCGAACTCCTTAGTTGGAGCGCTATCCGCCCGACAGCCGTCTCTCCGGTCTACTATAGCAACGCTTGCGTCTCTGGCAGATATGAAATAGGAGAGTTTTGAGGTGTGTTTGCTTCAGGCTGTGCTCAAAATTCATTTTTTCTGCTCTGGACTATTCTTTTCTCGTGTTTGCTCAGCTTGCCGTTATGTTCCTGTAACAAAAGCAGTCATATTTGATGTGTCTAGCAATGTTTTGGCTCTATGAGTCTACGCGGCAACATTATCGTAGGCGCGGCTATGCCCAGGATTGTGGGTATGTGATAAAATGCTGCCTCACCACTCGCTCAAATGGAACGTTCGCAGGCGCGAAAGTTCGCGCTGCAACAGACGCTCGTACTTTTCGCGGTGCACCTGAGCCGCCTCCAATGACGCGTGCCCCCCCCCCCTCCAAACGCGCCTGTTCTGCAACGAAGTCTCGATAGGAACGGCGAAGCACCTCCAGTGGGCTTGCTGACTGATTGGAATCCGCTGGTGGAATCGAAGGGGCGGGCGTTTCGATCAAGCGACGCAGGGCCTGCCGCAAGTGCTTCTCGCGCTGGCCCAATGCTGCGATGGAGGTCCTCCATCCCTTTCGCAGTCGCGCCATGGACTCGCGGTGTTGCTTACGACGCATCTCGTTCACATCCGATCCTTCCGAGCTTGTACTGACCGAGCTGGCGGCGTCGCCTTGCACTTCGTTGAGCTTGGTTATCGACTGGCTTTCTAGGAACGGAAGCACACTCGTCGAGATGCTCCTCAGGTTGAAGGCTAGGGTCGATGAGATCGCAGCAGCACAGCGATGACAGCGTAAGAGGCGGTAGTAAAGTCTCCATCTCCTGCGCTAGCTCGTCGATGTCGAAGGTGGGCGACGCCATGATGATGATGATGAGGTATATTAAGTTACGTATTGTGCATCGAACTAGGATAACCCTTGGGGCCAGACGCGCGCGCGCGTCAGATCCCGGCGCGCTGGTGGCACGACCGGACAGCTGGGATGCCAGACTGTCACTCTGGTCGTGATTCCGCTCGAATGTTCACGGGCTGACGCCGTCCGCGCCTTGGCGCGGTTGGTGCCGGTCGGGAGCCACTGTTGCACATCGTTCGAGAGCCATTCTCGGATCTCGTCGAGTGCAGGGCGTCCGTGTTCTGCGCTGGCCTGGTAGCTGGTCCCGCTGTCCATCGCCTGGTTCGCTGCCTTGTCGGCCATCTTGTTGTGCGAGCGATAGTGGTGGTGCAGTGGCTGACGCGCAGTGCGTCCGCTGTGGAGCGAGCCTGCTCGTAGAGCGGGCGGAGAAGCGGCGACTTGGGGCGCTGCCGCGAGATCATCTGCCGGATGATCATCATGCTGTCACCAACGACTTCGAGCGGGTGGAAACCGAGTCGTTTCGCTGCCTTCAGTCCGTGGCACAGGCCATGGTATTCTGCGATGTTGTTAGTGGTCGTGGTTTGTCCATAGGCCATCGCCGCCGCCCACACGAGTTCGGTGGTGGAGCCGACGCGCACGATCACCGACCCGCTCCCTCCGGGGCCTGGGTTTCCTCTGCTGCCGCCGTCGAAGAAAAGCACGTACGCAGTCTCGGTCTCGGGTCGCTGGCCTGGCGCGTCAACCTTCAGCGCCATGAGTAGGATCCCCCGAACGATGCGCGTGCCGGTATCCTTGGTGTCACTCTGCGTCACAATGATCGAGGTGAGGTTCCCTCGCAGCTTGTTCGCCCAGTGGTGCACTGTTGCGTGGTAGTCGTCGCGGGCGACGTCATGATCCTACTGCAGTGGTGGTGGTTCCTGCAAGTCGCAGATTGCAAAGTAAGCGTGTCACCCTCATCCTTTCCACGCCGGTCCATACGATCTTCCCCAGGGGGTCGCTGAGCGAGGAGGCGACAGCACAGTCGCTAAGTGGGCAGTTGTTGACACGGCACAGGTCACATGAGCCGCCATCTTATCCGCGGTGCACGGGGATGTTGGCTCGACAGAGATTGGGAGTCAAAGCAACGAGGCGATTGAACACGTTGGGGGACAACCAACTCACTGGATTGATAAGCCGGCTCTTTGTCCGGCCAGCAACGTGCGGGAGGTTCTCTGGACCGCTCGTGAATGAACAGCTCTGGGCTCCTGCAGGATCGATGCTATTTCATTAGGTACCCAACATGGCTACTCTCACGAAAGGTCACGCGGATGAGTGTGTGAGTCGCACAGTGTGACAAGACTAACTAGGGGGTATCGGATAGCGTGTACCTACCGGGTGAACGCACAGTCGCCCAGCGTGAGACAACTCCTCTCAGGCCTCAAGATCACACCATGAGAGAATCACCTCTGTGGGGTGTGTGCCTTTCACACATACTACCCTCGGAACGTGCTGCTGGATTTTACGTGGATCTTCGCTGACGGCGCATGCCCTGCGATCGTACAGATCGCGAGAGAGGTGCAGGTTTGTGTAGGGGGTGTTCAACGGCGTTAAAATAGGTAACATATCTTGTGGGCGTGCACGCTCCAAATTGAACGTGAGCTTGTCTGGAGGCTACTCGGCAGTCCGAGGATGCTAACAAGGAGTCGCTTTTGTACTCTCCCCGAAGATCGCCCGGCGCGCACACCACCGCTCATGTCATGAACAGGAGCGCGCAGAGACAGGTCAACCAGCTACAGTCCGACGAAACGCGACTCCGTCGACTGCAGTATGAAAACCAGTCATTGCGAGTGCATCTCTCTCCCCGCGTAGTGTTCACCCGTATGACATGCTCCTATTACGCTATGTTATCGCCCCACCACTGGATTGTGCTGAGGCGCACTGTGCTGATGTTGTCCGTGTACAGTGTGTAGCGAAGGAATCGAAGGGGAGGCGTTGTTGAACTGGACGGCTCAGGAGACAAGAATGTTCGCTTAACGGCCTTTGTTCCTGGATTTCGTCCGGTCTATGTGCAATCGAAAATGGCTACAGAATCCGAGACCCGAGTCTGACGCCTGGAACAATTCACGACGAGAGCTATCCGAGAAAAAACGTACAGGCTTCGACCGCCATCTTTGTGTACTACAATGTACATCTAGGGACACAAAACGCTTTTAGCACAGAGACTGGCAAGCCGCGGGATTGCTCTAGAGCGGTCGTAGTACTTCACCGTGGATTCAGAGCTAAGGATCAGGTATGGACTGAGTGTCATCTGAAGATATTGGATCCCCAGAGGTGCGGAAACGCGCTCTCCAAATCCGAACGCTTTTTGAAGAATAACTTCGGCGAATTTGGTAGGATGAGATATCGCCAAAAATACCGGTACGTACCAGTATTGTCATGAGTCAGCCTACGCAAGAAGCACGGCGCGCGATCAGATCATAAAACGCGCGAATGCTTAGTCATGAGACATTCGAGTTGGGTACAGATTGCGCTTCAACGACGAAGTGTCCCGCGATATCTTGGGAAGTCCCCAGTGGGGACAGCTGAAATCGACCGTGGAGTTTTACTCACTGCCAATACTGTATCCGATGGACGCCAGACCACGAGGGTACTGAAGCTCAAGTAGCTCGCAAGGCTTTATGTTGTTTCGCACCAGAGCAACAGTCACAGGTTTCATAAGACAAACGCTTTCGGTTGTTCTCTATATCTCTGTCATGGCGAAATTAATGTTCAAAACTGGAGTTAGAAACTGGAGTTAGACGAGACGCTCGGCGCTCAGGCCCTCTCGCCAAACGGCTGGTTGGTTCCGAGCAGGCGAGCTTTATCCACCTCGCGTTGCACCAGGCGCTCGTACTTTTCGCGCAGCAGTCGCGCCGCGTCCAGTTGGGCGCGCTCGTCCTGGAGCTCAATCTGCTCGCGCACGAGGTCAAAGTAAGCGACGCGGAGCTGCTCGGCCGTGGCGGTCATGAGCTTGTTTTGCGGTGGGTCTGAACCCGTGATTGTGCTACGCAGCTCTTGCTCCAGTTGGATTTGCTGCGCGCGGAGTCCGGCGATGGAGACGCGCATCTTGTGGCGAATGCGGGCCACGGTCTCGCGGTGACGGCGACGCTGCACCGCGGCCTGGCGCTCGCTTGCTCCGCCGCCCCTCGAGGAGTCGCTAAGATCGTCGCCGGGAGAACTCCGATCAGGCTCCTGCATGTGGAGCAACTTCAGCTCGCAGTCGTGGAGGTGGTCGTCGGGACCAAGCGTCGAGTCGAGCAGCGTGCAACAGCAGAACGGTGCGTCGGATTGTGGCGTAGCCGTGAGGATCTCCTTCTCGAGGTCATCAAGATTGAATGACGGTGACATTGCTGCGTTGTTCTGGACAAAGGAAGAATGGAAATGAACGACGCAACGGACGTTGCAGGACCCAGATGATGATCTGCAAGGAGCATATATCGACGCAACGGATCTGGCCCTTGCCATGCGCAACGTGGGGAACCAAACCCGAGGAGCTGTTGACGTTGACAGTCGATCTCGCTTCCAGTGAATGCAGTTGCCCTTCGCCCGCTATGGTTTCCTGGGCTCTGTCTCATGGTATCGTCTAAAGCAGTACCTATGATGGGGTGCCGAGCCCAACGGAGATGAGCTTGCAACCCGCTGGATTTTCGCACATTCCGCATCTTTTGCCGTGCTCGAGCGGATGCTCTAAGTGTCCAAGCAGAATAGGTTTGAACCCAAGCGGCCGGATTCAGACCAACACTCCCATGGGACACCGTTTATGCGCCATTTTCGGATTGGCTACAGGCTCACGATCGGAGGTGTATGGTCAAAATTGGCAGACAACGTTCGCTTTCTCGTCAACGGCCATCATCGACGGCATCAATAGTGGCCGTTTCACCAAGTCTACGCGTTGTCAGGACGAGATCGTGTCTAATAAACTCGCGACCCGCACATCATGTTTCATCTGTGTTCCAAACTTCCGGCTCGATGTTATCGCGACCGACAGGAATTTGCTTAGAGTTGACTTTTATCACGGTTAGAGCATCCTGAATGTGTTCAAACCCCGGCATCTCTCGCCACTGTTAACAGTTTCGATTTTTTCGAGGAACGAGAGGTCTCGCCAACGAATCATTTCCTTGAGGGCCAGCGTCGTTTCGACGCTGGATAAAACACGAAGTTCGATAGTGCTATCACGAACGACCGATCATCGTCCGGCTATAAGATGCTCTGTGGCTTTGGTCATCAGGAACAGCGATCGCCAATAATCTTTACTATACTCCAAACGAGCTAAGGCCATGGTCACCAAGGGATGCTCCATCGGAAGTGGAACCGACTCGCCCAGCGACCGGTCGATCGATTGGTTAGTCAGCGGTGAATGCGATGTGGTGACGCAGGCATCGTGGCAGTTAGGACCTGGCGGCGTAACTCACTTGTTCGCGATTGGATCCCCGGTATATCGTCTTCGTCTTGACACTGCAAGCGTCGGCAAAGAAAGGGAAACCAGAACGAGTGACTCATCGAGTCACCGTGAGCTTCTCGTTTGCCTGGATCGATCATTTCCAAGATCATGACGACGATGTGCTTGGGTCTCTACCACCGATCCATCAGACGAAACTTGGTCTCTCATGCGAACGATTTTCTCGTGTGGGCTGCAAGTTCGTGGACAGTCTTGAGTCACCACGAACAACTCACACCGCTTTGATCGGCCGGTGCAAAACTTCAACCTGGAAAGGAACACGAGCGTGGAGAAGTAGAGCGCATTGAACAGCACGCACGATAGTCGATCTGTTATGTTCTGACAACGAGCGCCACCGCCATCCTGGAATATCCCGTGACTCTGCCTTGCAGTGTTGGTTTGGTTGCTCGCCTCGGCATCTCATTTCGGCCTGAATTTTGGCGTACGCTCGCATCGTCACGAAGGACATCAAATGGTTCTGCTTGGATCCCATTCCGTGTCCTGGATTTGTTCGCACGCTCCCACTGGGACACAGCTATCACACCTGAGCTATGGCAGCAGCGCTGGATCGTCGTCTCTGTCGTAGAATGAAGCAATGAACCCACAGCCTACGGTGGATACGATGCGTTCACCATCATTCCTGTCTGGGTTTTATCACATCCGAGATGGCTACACTTGAAGGTCACCATGTGCGCGTGTCCACGACACGATCACTGTTCAATGGTCTCAACAACCATGGAGCTAGCGATCCACCAGGGCCGAACGAGCGTTCCGACTATGCATAACTCTGGTGAGCCTCCTAGTTTCACATAAAACGGTCATAATTCAAATCCAAGCGTCAGAGAAAGGGCGGATAACTCAGCGCTTTTTCTTTGTCGTCTTTGGTATGCCTCTCATGGTTCCGTCTCGACCAGAGCAACCTGTGGCGCGTGCAGAGCCGCTTGCAGCTCTGCTAGCATAAAATCGCGGCCGCGCATACACGAACGTCCTCGCAGATCAAAAACATTTCTAATTCGTATTTCGCAGGGTACAGTTGAGGCTTTCGTGGGCCTGTATGGATGCTTCTCTATCTCGACTGGTGGCTTACTTGGGGTGGACGCTGAAGGTGCGCGCTTTATCAAGCTCTCGGTGTACGAGCCGTCGATAGTGTTCGCGATGCGATTCGCTCGACTCGAGCTCGCTGCGTTCGTCTTCGAGATCGATCTGCTCGCGCACCAGATCCAAGTACGCCAGTCGGAGGGATTGCTCCGACGTAGCCGCAGTCGCTCTTGGCCGGGCGCTTTCCAGCGCGGAGGCGACTCGAACACGGAGCTCGTTCTCGAGCAGCGTTTGGTTGGCGCGCAGGGACGCGATGGAGGCGCGCATCTTCTTCCGACAACGGGCGACGCACTCGCGGTGCTTGCGTCGCTGCCGGTCGGACTGAAGTTCGGTTGTCTCAGTACTTTGACTTGTGTCGCTTCGCGTGTCACCACCACTTCCGATGAGCAGGCGTAGCTCAGAGTCGTCGAGGTGCTCGTGCGGCAGGTCGTGTCGAGTAAACTGCAACAGCAAAACGGCACGCCGGACGGTGACAGAGACGCGAGGATCTCGGCTTCCAAGTTGTCCAGATTGAACGCGACCGATGTGGATGACGGTGAAGACATGGTGTCGACGAATCCGAACGGAGCGGGGTGGCCCATGAAGCAGCGAATGCGGAAATGAGCGTTGCCTTTTTGAAACCCCAGTACTCGTGAAGGGATCAGGGACGCGGGGGAGTTAGGGGGAGGGGAGGGGCCACAGTTGCTCGTGGCGTATATACTTGTTCTTTCACCACACTCGCCAATTCTAGGTCTTGGAGATACAGAGCGTTCGTGCCCGGAGCTACCTATTACTAGATAGGTAGCTGGCATCCCGCATTGTCGCGGCTTTGATCATACCGCCGAGTCCACGCGCATGTTGCTTGTCAAAGTCGAGCGCCTGTCAGTGGTCACCGAGATCGCAAGCAGCTTCGTGCGCGGCTCTTCGCGCTATGGCTCGAAACGAGCTCGGCCTTAGCGGTCTCGTATTTGGGTGAAATCTGGACGCTGTCCTGCTTCCGGATAAAATCTGGACCGTAACTCGGCATTCCATGAATGGCGACGGCAAAAAATCAAGCACGCTGGATATTTGTACTCTCTCGCGATCGTGACTCGTGGAACTTCTGCGGAGACGGAGGTTGAAACATGCTCCGTTTCTGAACTGAGAGAACAACCCTCCACCAGGGCGTGGGGGCTTCCGTCAGTACATTCTCGCCACGCTGGACACCGCTGCAGTCGCTCGCATTCAGCGTGGTTAAACTCACGGTTACCGTCCTGCGGGTGTGGGGAGAGCAGTGGCAGTAATCTTGAAGCTCGTTCGGTAGGGCAGCTTATGCGCAAATCTGTTTTACGGGTCGCCCAGTTGCCGGGTGCCGGGTGGACCCATAACCTCCGAGCCAGTCCTTGACCCCACGACACAAGCATCAAGTCCTTGTCCAAAGGTACGTCAGTACAGGAGCACTGGTATTCCTTCTACGGCGTCTAGTTTCGCACAGAGATCAGCTGGTGGTCATCAATGACATTCGCGAAGGGATACGCCATTCCAGTGCGAGCAGTCAAGACGTCTTTGTTGCACAACTATAGCACGTGGCCGAGCGCAATCAGCTCCGATCCGTACGTCAATGTCCGCAGCGACAGCGACTGGTGACCCGACGTCGCTGTTCAAGGTGGAGGTTTGGCCATCGTTGTTGACACACTATAAAACCCTTTTAAAACTGCGCAAGGGAGACCTGGTCAAGTTTTACTTCTAGTGCGGGTGAACCTGAAATGTTGCGGCCTTCTGCAACTCCCGTTCAACAAGCCGATCGTACGCTTGACGGAGCGCTCGGCTCGTCTCAAGCTGGCTCCGCTCCTCTTGGAGCTCGATTTGTTCATGGACGAGCTCTCGGTACGCGATTCGAAGTCTATGAAGCGCTTGGTTCTGCTCCGGTCGGACGTCCGGTGATCCTGACTCGTGACTGGCGAGGTTACGGCGTAAGTCTTGTTCGAGGCGCTCTACTTCAGCTTTGAGAGCGGCGATTGCCACCCGCAATCGCTGGCGGATACGCGCGACCGCCTCGCGGTGCATTCGCCGTTGGTCCTGCGAGCGAGGCTCTTTGCGAGTGCCCTGATTCGCAGCCACACTGTCCGTCGGGATCAGATCGAGTAGCTGCAGCTCACAGTCAGGGAGATGCTCTTGCGCCGAGAGCCTCGGAGCGAGCAGGCGACAGCAGCACAGCTCCACGTCGGGCGTCGACGACCTCGTGGTCAGCTCCGCCGGTACCACATGCCGGCCCTCCGATGGGGACGCCATTGGCCGCATAGACGAGTGCACTTTGTGTCTTGCGCTAGACCAAGCGAGTTGCTCAATGCTCCGGTCCGAACCCAGGGGGTGTGCATGTAGACGTGAACACGGTTCGCACAAAAGCCACTTCGTTCTTTTGGGCACCCAGGCATGGTGCGCGCTTTGCTGAGTCTGACGTCAGGCTATATCCAGGGTCGTTGTGAAGTGGTTTTCTCAACACCGACCGATCCTTTCCGCCTCAGCTCTGCGGGTAAAGAAGGTTTGCGGAGGTGGATTCCGCGATCGCCGCGAGCTCAAAGGAGACCACTGTGACACTGCTCGGGAACATTTGAACCCACGCACCCGGTTCTGGTGACGATCATTCCGCCGGGCGTGTCCATTGGAAGTGCCTCCTGTGGGTACACTCATCTCACTCGAGGAAGGGTGACCGCAGCGCTGGCAGGATTCACAGAGTCGGGTTTGGGATGGTCCGGAGTGGTTATGGGCCATCCCTCGCTCGCTGGCGTGCCCCGCCGGCTCTTTTCCGTCCCACACACACACGTCGGTCGTAACGTACCTTAGAACCCGCCCTGTTGGCTATTTAATCGTCCTCTTTCATACCGGTCGCGGGTGGCTGCAGTCGTGGATAGCCAACTCTACAAACCGTACCCTCCGCTCCAGAGTCTGAAGTCCAGACTGGAGCGGAGGGTACGATTTGTTCACCCACTGGAGTCCAGTGGGTGGAGCCTCCACCCTTCTCCCGCACGTAAGCGCGAACGGACGAGGCGATGGATCTCAGACCACGAGTTCGAGGTAGGAAGAGGTCGAGTCCCCCCACGAGTCTTGTTGTGATGGGAGCTGGCGCTGGCGGTTTATAAAGGAAGGGCGAGACATTGTTCGACGTTGGCGCTCGTAGACGCCTTTGTATGGCGCCTATGATCAAGATCGTAGGATTAAAGTCCCGACCGGGTAGCAGTGGGGACCGCTCGCTCTCGTTGAAAAGATCATCATCGCATATTTACAGTGGCTACCCCACGTTAACACAGCTGTCACTCCTACAGCATAGTCTCTCAGCCACGCCACCACGCGCACACATCTTAATCAGAGCCACTGCTCGGAATGAGCGAACATCAACCGGCTGCATAGTGATGACACGTAGACCCTCGAGCGCACTTACAAGTTGGGCCAGCCCGCGATATCGATGTTGTACCCTGCGCTTCCCAAACGGCCCCCTACGGCGTCACATTGACGTGGAACGTTTGCGTCTTCTCAATCTCGCGTTCCACCACTTGCGCGTACTGCTCGCTTAGCAGTTGCGCGGCCTCTAAGTGGTCTCGCTGGGTTTCTAATTTCATCTGCTCCAGCACTAGCTTAATGTACGAGAGCCGTGGTGAGCGTGTGGCTTCGTTGATTTGCTCCGTCTCAAATGCAGTCTTCGAGGCGACAGCCGTCTGAACGATTTCCCTTCGCTTTCGCTCTAGTTGCACCGCGGTAGCTTGCAAGACGGCAATGGATTCTCGCAGCTCGTGGCGTTGCTTTGATACGGCTTCGCGGTGCTTGCGCTTTCGCGCCTCCGAACGGTGCCCACCGCTAATCTCAACCGTGCTTCTTGCATCATCGAGCTCGTTCTGGACAGTACCGGTACGATCCGTCAGTTCGTTCGCGATGAGGAGCTCACAGCAATCGCAATGTCCATCTGTGTGGAGCAGTGAATCGAAGAACTGGGAGTGGCAAACTGGTGGTGCACGTTCCTCATCTTGCTCACAATCACAGTCCGTTGAGCGAGCGCTGGTGCTGGTGCTTGAACCCATCGACACTGGATGCGCGGGCCTTGAGTGAGACGTGTTGGTTAGGGGACTAATGAGAATCGCGTGGTGGCATCTCAACGAACGAATCATCACGGGTGTAGTGGTGTTCCACAGCCTCGCTCAGTGGATTGCACGCTTCCACCCACACAGCCACACACACATGCACATGCTCCCTCACCTTCCTCTCTGGGTTTAATTAACACTACGTGGGGCGTACCGTGTTCAGTTGTATGCGATCCCCAGCGATGGCGGGACTGCGCACTCACGTCGGAATGATGATGATGATGAGGTATATTTAATTACGAATGAACCACCGAACTAGGATAACCCTCAGACCCCGACCCGCGCACGTGTCGGACCCGCGTGGTCGGTATTCCGGGCCGGGCAGCTGGCTAGCAGACTGTCACAGTGGCCCGGGTACTGACCGGGTGTTCACGGAGAGCGGCTCCCCTCGGCTGTGCCGTCGGAGGTGGCGCTTGTGAGTGTGTCCAGTGCCGCA
>JAADWV010000769.1:0-13782 GCA_023336295.1 Pythium folliculosum
ATCATGGAGATGATGTTCAAGTTTGTGGACATTGTGATCTGGTCGGCGCCGGTGGGTGTGTGCTTTGCGGTTGCGAACGCTATCGGCGCGAACGGCATGTCGGCTTTGAGCAGCCTCGGCGCGCTCGTGCTGACGGTGTACGTTACGCTGATCATCTTCATCGTGGTGATGTTCGGTCCGATCATGCTGTTCTTCAAGATCAAACCGCTGTCGTTCCTTGTGGTGATGCGTGAGCCGCTGGTGATTGCTTACACGACGGCGACGTCGGAGGCTGCTCTGCCGAAGGTGTTTGAGGCTCTTGACGAGTACGGTGTTGGCCCGCACATTTCGTCGTTCGTGGTGCCGTTCGGCTAGTCGTTCAACCTCGATGGTTCGACGCTGTACCTTGCGCTGTCGTCGGTGTTCTGTGCGCAGGCGGCAGGCGTGCACAAGTCGGTCGGTGAGCAGATCGTGATGGTGCTGATGCTGATGATCTCGTCCAAGGGTGTGGCGGGTGTGCGTTCGGCGTCGATTATCGTGCTGGCGTCGACGCTGCAACAATTCGACATTCCCCAGTGGCCGGTAGCACTGATTCTTGGTGCCGACTGGTTCATGGACATGGCGCGTACGTTCACGAACGTGCTGGGTAACTGCCTTGCCGCGACGGTGATGGCGAAGCTCGAGAACGAGTTCCGCACGCCTGAGTGGGAGCACGAGCGCCAGATGCGATTCACCTTGGATGGCGCGATCTAGAGACCGGAATGCGTTCTGTTTCGAGTACAGCCGCATCAACAACCGCCGCACATTGGAACACAGCTCAACTCTCATGTCCGTACACTCGCCACAATCGGGATTTCGTTCGTTTATGCTGTTGATGTTCCCTTCGGTTTTGAGTGAACGAGATGGCGATGGTCTTCAAGCAACGGAACGGGTGGCAGCCACTCAAAATGGCAGCCATACTAGTCCACAGAGTGCTTCCCACGATCTGCAGGATCAGAGCTCGGTTTGTTGTTTCTCGCCCCGTGAGAATCCACTTTTGCTTTTCGTACCCTCTTGCTCTTGCGGTGGCAGGTCGCTATTTTCTTTTCGTTCGCTTCTTCTCCAAGAAATCCCTCCAAGTATTGATGTTTATCGTTTCTTCTGCGTCCTCGGACACCTGCCATGGACATTCAGTGGCTACATGGTGTCGGCGCAGGATTCGCATATTTCTCACCCGTGGCTTGTCGTCAGACTGAACTTCTTTCTTTCTTCTCACCTCTTGCCCTCCGCTAGGTGCGATTCGAGCAGATCCGACGGGCCTCCTCCATCTCTCCTCACCCGGGTTCCTCGGTTGCACCGGCGTACGACTGTGTCGAGTGGAAGGAGAAGAGAGTCTCACGAGCTCACTCTTCAACTCACCGCCGCCCCCACAAGCACACTCAACGCTACACTTCGACCTTGTCAAATTCTTCTGTCCCACCATGAACGACGCTCGTCTGCCCGCCGCGGGCGCCGCCGATGCGTACCACCCACTCCCCCCAACGCCGCCGGTGGAAGCGGCAAAACCAGCTTGGCCGGAGATCTCGTTACGTACGACGCTCACGTCGCTGACGTTCTGGATCGTTGTGGGCACGATCATTGGCATCTTCCTCGGCGAGTACCAGCCTGAGTTTTCCGTCAAGGCCGCGCCAACCGCGGAGCTGTTCCTACGACCCATCCAGTTTGTCGTCTTCCCGCTGGTCTTTTCGTCCCTCGTCGTGGGTATCGCCGGCCACGGCGACAGAGTGAGACTCGGACGGCTCTCGCTCAAGACCGTGATCTACACCGAGATCGTCACGACCATTGCGCTCGTTTTTGGGCTCGTCGCCGTCAACATCATCAAACCCGGTGAGGTCAGCGGTATCAAGAAGAAGGAGGATTACAAGCCCACCGCCAACGCGTCGACGTTCACGTTCGCGGCGTGGATTAACCACCTGGCGCCCAAGACCTGGGGCGAGATGATGGGCGGCTCAGGTTCGTCAGAGCTGCTCCAGGTGCTCGTGGCCTCAATTCTCGTGGGTATCGCGACCAACCAACTCCGTGATGACCCCAAGAACCTCATCCTCGACTTTGCGCGGGCCGTGATGGAGATGATGTTCAAGTTTGTGGACATCATCATCTGGACGGCGCCCGTGGGCGTGTGCTTTGCCATCGCGAACGCCATTGGTTCCAACGGCCTCTCCGCGCTCAGCAGCCTCGGTGCACTGGTCGCGACGGTGTACGGTACGCTGCTGGTGTTGATCTTCATTGTGTACGTACCAATTATGGTGGTCTTCCGTATCCGCCCGGTGGAGTTTGTCATCGCGATACGTGAGCCGCTCGCGATCGCGTACACGACGGCGACATCGGAGGCGGCTCTGCCCAAGGTGTTTGACGCGCTTAACGCGTACGGCGTGAGCACACCCGTGTCGGCATTCGTCGTGCCGTTCGGCTACTCGTTCAACTTGGCCGGCACGACCATGTACTTGGCGCTGGCGCCGATCTTCTGTGCACAGGCTGCTGGTGTCGATAAGTCGCTCAGTGATCAGATTGTGATGGTGCTGACGCTGATGATCTCGTCCAAGGGTGTGGCCGGTGTGCGCTCGGCGTCGATCATCGTGTTGGTGTCGACGCTGGACCACTTTGATATCCCGCAGTGGCCGGTGGCGCTGATCCTCGGGGCCGACTGGTTCATGGACATGGCGCGTACGTTCACGAACGTGCTTGGCAACTGCCTTGCGGCGACCGTGATGGCCAAGCTCGAGCAAGAGTTTCGCACGCCCGAGTGGGAGCACGAGCGCCAGATGCGATTCACCTTGGATGGGCCGGTCTAGGGACCGGGGTACGATGTCTTGCGTGTCCTGCCAGCACCAGCAAGCGCCGTTGAGCCTGGAACGCGCCTTGAGTTCCATATCAGTACAAAGCTCACAAACGAGATTCCGTTCGTTCATGCTGTTGATGATACCTGCGATCTTGAGCTCGGTCTAGAGTTGGATCTAGCAGCATGTGAATCCTCACGTTGCCATGCACTCACAGATGAATGAAGGAAATGGCGCCGCCAAATCATTCATCCACTTGACCCATGTCGTGATGATGGGGGAGGTCCCTCAAGGAATGACACCGGCGGCAGCCACTTCAGCGGCAGCTTGACTTGGCTCATGTTTAACCACCGTCATTGCAGTACCATCAAGGCGTTCCACCACTCGTAGTCAGCGGGCGGACAAAGGTGATTCGCACGAGTCATCGGATCACCCCTCGTTGTGCTCTTCCTCCTCCTCGGTCGCTCGCTTGCGTTTCATCTCCCGGCCGCAGCTGTTCGGGTCCGCGCATACATCGTCGCCTACACGACCCGTCTGGAGCATTGTCTGGTACGCGCGCGAGCACGCACCACGTGCCAACAGCGCGCTCAACACGCGCTGCGAATGATCCCCAAAGGTATCGCGCTCTTCAAATGCCGCCATCAGCGACGTCGTGTCGAAATGAACAGCCTCTGCTCCACTCGTGGCGACAGTGTGGTCCAGCAGCGCCTCGACAAATGCGAGACTTCCCGAGGCAATCGCCACGTGGAGAGCTCTGTCGCCGTCTGGATTGCATAGCCTCGTGTCCGCGCCACACTCAAGCAGGTAGCGCACAATTTCCCGTCTGCAATCACGCGCGTGGTCACCTATGTGCCGGTCCTCGACCGCGCCGCACACCATGAGCGCCGTGCGGCCGTCGCTTGTGCGTGCGTCCACGTCGACAAACCCGTGCGAGAGCAGGAGTTCCACGGTCTCCGGGTCACCGAACTGCACGGCTGAAATCAACACCGAGTGGTCCACGACCACGACCTTGCACATGTCCCGCTCAAGCGCGAACGAGCCGCCACGCCAGACTGTTCGACCCAGGACAGCCGCGGCAGGGCCTGCCCTTGCGAACTGGCAACGTACGGACGCCCACGACATGTCCTGGTCATCCGCAAGCGAGGCCGCCGCGCCGTGTGCGGTCAGCAACTCCCTCATGGCGTCCCTGTCCGCTTCAAGCAGCGCGTCGTCGAGCGCCTCCAGCTGCGCGTCGTGGCTCAGCAGCTCCAGAAACACGGGCGACGTGAGCAGCAACTCGACGATCTGGAGATGGCGCCCGACGACCGCGGCGGTCAGCGTGTCGTAGAACACGTGCGTGAGCGTGGCGCCGAGGCGCGCGACTTGCTCCCTCGCGCAAAAGAGCCACGCGATGACGTCGGCGAACCCGTGGCGCGCCGCGAATGTGAACAGCGTGGTCGGCGCGATGAGGAGACACCAACGATACGGCCAGAACCACAGGTACGGGTCCTCGCTTCCGCCCCGTGACGCGCGAGGTGGCGGCGCTCGATCGCACCGCACGATGAACGCGTTGGTCGTTTCCATGTCGCGCGGCATCGTCGGCGTGAGCCGCAAGAAGTCGAGCACCGTGGGCTCGTCGAAGTAGTCGAACGCGACCTGGAACTGGCGCCGCGAGGGCGCCACGCGCGCGGCGACCTGTGCGGCGGTGCGCGCGCGGGCCGCGTAGAACCGGTGCGGCGGCAGGCGCCGCGTGCTCTTGGTGCGCGCCATGGTTGGTGCTTTTTTGAGGAGCTGCCCACAAAAGAAGAAACAGAACTGGTTTGGGTTCATTTTTGGATCAATACGAATTCGTATTTAATCGAATCATGGGTTCAGATCCAAGCGGATACAAAACCAGGAACGGTAGTAGGTAAATGACGGGTGAGCGAGGCAGCGTGGGCTGTCGGCGTTTGCTCACGATGGGATGCTGAGACCTTGGAGCGAGATCTAAACAACCGTGAAAGTTGAGCTCCTGCAGCGTCATCAAACGGCGGTCCAGAGGAGGCGCACGGCAGCTATCACATCTCGGTAGGTACAAACAAAACGGAATCCGAGTCGTCTTGATTCGTCTTGTGAACACTTCGTCGATCAGAGGTCAGCACAACTGTTACACAATACGGGGGCGTCCTTGTTGCGCCTGGCAAAACTCGTATGGCCTGCTGCCGTTGCCGTCCTCGCTTTCTTTCGTGGCGCGCTTCCGCTTCAACTGCCGGAGACAGCGGCTGATTCACTCAGGACGTGACGTGTTCGTAGCATCTCCTCGTACGCACTCGAGCACGCGCCGCGCACGAGCAGCGCCTCCAGCACGCACTTCCAGTGATGGCCAAAGGCGCCATGCGCTTCAAACGCTAGCGTCAGCGCCCGGATGTTGCTATGAACAGCCTCCGCGCCACTGGTGGCAACCGTGTGGTCCAGCAGCGCTTCGAGATACGCGAGATTCGAGTTGGCGGCCGCCACCTGGAGCGCCGTGTACCCTCGCTCGTCGCGTAGCGTCGTGTCCGCGCCATACTCGATGAGACAGCGCACGATCTGATGGCGGCACGCGCGTCTTCCGTTGTCTTCGCGCTGATCGGTCCGTGCCGCGCACGACGTGAGCGGCGTGCGACCGGCTTCCACGGGCGCGTCGACGTCGACAAAACCTCGAGAGAGAAGTATCTCGACGGCCTTCACATTAACTCTCCGCACGGCCATGACCAGCACGGAAGCGTCCACAATCACGGCCTTGCGCACGCCTCGCTCAAGCGCTTCGTGGCCGTGACGCTGCACGGCGTCGCGCAGCCGCTGGGCTGCGGGGCTCGCTGTCCAGTCCTGACGCTGCGCGACTAGCCCGATACTGTCGTCGTCCGCGTCTGCGCCATGCGCGAGCAGCACGTGGCGCATGGCGTCCGTATTCGCTCGGCGCAGCGCGGCGTTGAGCGCTGACTGCTGCGCGTCGCCGCTCAAGAGCTCGAGAAACACGGGCGACGCGAGCAGCTACTCGACGATGCAGAGGTGGCCGGCAGAGACCGCGTCTTGCAGCGTCTCGGGGATCGCGAGCGCGAGCGTGGCGCCGATGCGCGTGACACATTCACGTGCACAAAACAGCCACTTGAGCACGTCCGCGAATGCGTACCGCACTGCAAACTCAAACAGCGTGGTCGGCCGGACGAGCAGGCACGAGCGATACGGCCAGAGCCACAGGTACGGTTTCCTCTTCACACTCCGTGGCGTTGGTGGGGCAAAATGGAGATGCATTGATGGAGAGCTTATCAGTAGTTGCGACTCGGAGAGTCAGCCTGGGTGTGGTGTGGTGGGTTAGAAAAACTCAAGGCTTGAGCTCTTCGCGGCGGAATCGAAAGTGCGGGCTGAGAGGGCGCGCGCTCGCGTGCGCGTCCCGCTGATCTTATCTTGACCAACGGCCACTGCGTTTTCCGGAAAACTTTTTTTTGCTCCTCCGTCTCAAAAACTCTCCGTCCTCGTTGATGCCATCGCTGGGGGCGCTCGGCGACCGAAAGGGCGGCGGCGCTTGCATGTGCCGCACGATATACGCTTTGGCCCCTTCCATGTCGCGCGGCATCGACGGCGCGAGCCGCAAGAAGTCGAGCACCGTGGACTCGTCGCGGTGGCCAAACACGTCCACGTACTGGCAGCTAGACATACCAGCTATCACACCCCGGTCCAACAAACAAGGAATCAGATTCATCTTAATTCGTCTTGGCAAGAGTGTCGTCGAGAGTCCATCAGCCACACCAAAAGTAACGCGTGCTCGGTGGCTAGAGAAACGGTCCTAGGTTCCTAGGACTCGTATGAGCCGATGTTGCTGCAGTTGTCACTCTATTCCGCATCGCGCTTGCGCTTCATCAGCCGGAGACAGCCGCGTGCATTCCAGCACGCGTCCCACACGACTTGCTTCGTTCGCCCCATCTCGTGGTACGCACGCGAGCACGCGCCGCGCCGCCGCAACACCGAAAGCACGCGGTGCGGTGGTCGCCATAGGTGCCACGCGCTTCAAACGCGAGCGTCAGCTCCCTCGCGTCGTCGTGAACAGCCAACACGCCACTGGTGGCAACAGTGTAGTCCAGCAGCGCTTTCACACACGCGAGGCTTTCATAGACAATCGCCACGTGGAGCGCTGTTCGGCCGTCCGGATCGCGTAGCGTCGTGTCCGCACTGGCGTTGAGCAGACAGCGCACCATCTTTTGTCGGCACTCGCGCGTGGTCGTCTTCGTATTGGTCACTACGTGAGCCGCACACCATGAGCGCCGTGCGGCCAGCGCGTCCAGGTCGACAAACCCGTACGACAGCAGGAGCTCCACGGCCTCGGGGTCGCGAACCGTCACGGCTCTGACCAACACCGCGTGGTCCACGACCACGCCCCCACGCAGGTCTCGCTCGAGCGCAAACGAGCCACGACGCCATACAGTGCGGTCCATGGTGGCGGCAGCAGAGCCAGCGCTCGCGACGTGGCTTCGCACGACCGCCCACGCCATATCCTGAGCCTCCGCGAGCGAAGCCGCGGCGCCGTGAGCGACCAGCAACTCGCGCATGGCGTCCGTGCCCGCTTCAGTCAGCGCCTTGTCGAGCGCCTTCTGCTGCTCGTCGCGACTCAGCTGTTCGAGGAACTTGGGCAACGCGAGCAGCATCTCGACGCCGTCGAGATCGCACCAGCGGGCCGCGGCGGTCAGCACGTCGGGAAGCATGTCGTGGTTCTTTCTGTCGGCTTTGATTGATGAGCCGAAGGGGTTTGGGATCACTTTCGAATAAGTACGATTTCGTATCTAATTGGATGATGGGTTCTACAAGCGGCAACGGCCGGGAGCTCCAGGGCTTGCTCTCGGACGAGAAGCCGTGTTCCTACGACTCGTACGAGCCAATGCTGCTGTCGTCCTCGCTCTCTTGTGCATCGCGCTTGCGCTTCATTTGCCGGAGACAATGTCTCGGGTTCCCACACGCATCACTCACGACCCGACCTGTTCGCACCATCTCCTCGTACGCGCGCGAGCACGCGCCGCGCACCAGCAGCGCCTTCAGTACGCGCTGTGAGTGGTCTCCGTAGGCATCGCGTGCTTCAAACGCTAGTGCCAAAGCGCTGACGTCGTTGTGAACAGCCTCTGCGCCGCTCGTGGCAACCGAGTGGTCCAGCAGCGCCTCGAGGCACGCGAGATTCGAGTTGGCGGCCGCCATGTGGAGCACCGTCTCCCCTCGCTCGTTGCGCAGCGTCGTGTCCGCGCCATACACGACGAGATAGCGCACGATCTGGCGGCGGCACGCGCGTCTTTCCTTGTCGTCGTACTGGTCATTCTGTGACGCACTCGTCATGAGCGGCGTGCGGCCGGCTTCCACGCGCGCGTCCACGTCAACAAACCCTCGAGAAAGAACCGTCTCCACGGCCACCGGGTCCATCAGCTCCATTGCCACGACCAGCACGGAAGCGTCGACGACCACGGCCTCGCGCAGGCTCCGCTCTAGCGCGGCTCGGTCGCGACGCCCCACGACGCTGCGCAGCAGCTGGGCCGTGGGGCTCTGCACACGGAGCTGACGCCGCGGAGCCGCCGAGAGACTGTAGCGGGTGACCACGGCTTCCACGTCAGCGCCGTGCGCGAGCAGCACGCGGCGCATGGCGCTCGTCGTCGCTTGGTGCAACACGTTGTCGAGCACTGCCTGCTGCCTGGCGGTGCTCAGCAACTCGACAAACACGGGCGACGTGAGCAGCATCTCGACGATGTGGAGGTGGCGCCCACGGGCCGCGGCGCGCAGCATGTCGGGGAGCTCAAGTACGAGCGTGGCGCCAAGGCACGCAACGCGCTCGCGCGCGCAAAAGAGCCACTCGAGCACGTCCGCGAACGCGTACTGCACCGCGAACTCGAACACCGTGGCCGGCCGGATGAGCGGAGAGCCGCCGAACGGCCAGCACCACGCGTACGGGTACTCGCTTGTGCCTTCGCTGGCGGCGCTCGGCATCTCGGAAGGCGGCGGCAGCCGGCCGTGGCGCACGACGAACGCGTTGGTCTCGTCCATATCGCGCGGCATCGTCGGCGCGAGCCGCAAGTAGTCGAGCACCGTGAGCTCGTCGATGTAGTCGAACGCGTCGTGGAACTGGCTTCGCGACGGCGGCACGCGCGCGGCGACCTGCGCGGCCGATCGCGCATTCGCCTCGTAGACCTCGCGCGGCAGCAGGCGCCGCGTGCTCTTAGTGCGCGCCATGACGACTTCGGGTCTGACGGTCTCCGATATATCCGAAAGTGCATCCGGGGTGGATTTGTTCGAGTAAATACGATTTCGGATTTAGTCGAATCATGGGTTGAACTTCAAACAGGAAATGGGTTCATGTTCCTTTTTTTTTTTTTTGCTCGTTGTAGCCTCGTGAGGGCCAGCCACGGGACGATCCTCACGTGGAAGACACAGCACCAGCGTCGTCCTGTGCCGTGCTGTTGGCGTCGGCGTCGGCTGCGACTCGCCGGCGCTTGCGTTGTCGGCGGCACAGACGCAAATCCGCGCACACGTCGCGGACCACGCATCCTCGTACGCGGTAAGGCACGCGCTGCGGGCGTTTGTCAGGCGAACGGCGCACCTGCAGCGCCAACGAAAGCGCCGCGACGTCGCCATGAACGGCGGTCCAGCAGCGCCGCGACGCACGCGAGGCTCGAACTCGCGACGGCCACGTGGAGTGGAGTGTACCCCTCTGCATTGCGCCGGCGCTCAGAAGACACCGCAAGACCTCTCGGCGGCCGTGGATCACGTTCGTGCTCGCGCACGCGCACGCCAGGAGTGCCGTTTAGCCCTGGGTGCCGCGCGCGTCCACGTCGACGAAGCCTTTCAAGATGCAGCGTCTTCACTGGATCTGCGTCGCCGTACGCGGCGGCGGTGATCAATATGTTGGGGTGGACGACTACGTACTCGTGCCGACCGCGGTCGCGCAAGTCTTGGCGGTGGCGCCACAGGGAGGTGCGCAGCTGCTTGTCCACGGGGACTGGCTCAAAGACCTGGCACCAACTGCGAGCTGCAACGGCTTGCGGGCCGTCCACGGGTTCAATGTTGGCGCCGTGCGCGACCAGTACGTCCCACACGGTCCTGTGATCCGTGTCACGAAGCGCAACGCTCAGCACTGCTGCTTGTCGCTGCTCAGCAACTCGAGAAACACGGGCGACGAGAGCAGCATCTCGACGACGTCGACATGGCGCCACCGGGCCGCGCCGCGCAGCGTTGCGGAGACCATACGCGTGAGCACGGCACTGAGGCGCACGGCGCGCTCGCGCTCGCAAAAGAGCCAGGCGATCAGGTCGGTGCGCGCCGACTCATTGTTCGGAGGCAGCCAGCGGTGGCGCACGACGAACGCGTTGGTCTCTTCAATGTCCTGAGGGATCGACGGCGAGAGCCGCAGAAACTCAAGCGCCGTGAGCTCGTCATAGTAGTCGAACGCGTCCTCAAACTGGCGCCGCGACGGTGACACGCCGGCCGCGACCTGTGCGGTTGAGAGCGCTTTCGCCTCGTAGGCCTCGCGCGGCGGCAGGCGCCGCGTGCTCTCAGCGTACTCTCGGTGGCCGCCATGGCGACGATCAATCTGGGTGTGAACCTACGATTGCAGATTTTATCGAATAATGGGTTGACTTGAAGCGGGTTCTTTTTTCTCTCCTCTTCTTCATGTTCATTCTTTCTCGCTCGCGTGTTCTTCCACCTTCAATGGCCAGTCAGGACGAGCACAGCACACAGTCGCACTGCAAGTGCCCGTTGAGTAAGTGACGTGGGCGCTTCTGCGGCGGATGGGGCCACGAAAGGAGCTTTTGGCGGCCACAACTTCTCGAACTTAGTCGAATAGTAGGTTCAATGCGAATGGGTTCAATGTTCTTTTTTCTACACTTTGTTGAAGGGGTCAGTCTCGTGTTGTGAAGGTATTGACGGAGACCTTCACTTTCGTGCCGCTCGAGTGTTCAATCAGTTCAGTACTGAACCCTGTTGCGCATGGGCTTCGCCGTTGGACACGCCCCCAGGGCTCGAGCGCTCTCCCCGCCGGGGGCAAAAGGCGAATGGGTTCACGTTTTAATACGCCACCTCTTTTGTTCGTCGGCTCCTCTTGCTCGCACCGTTCTCTCTCTTCATTTCCGAATCTGCCACGCACGCTGCAGCTACACATCGACACACACACAAGAAGACTACAATGGTCGGCACTCCCAAGGGCGCCGCGGGCAGCGATCCGTACCAAGTGATCCCCATGACGCCGCCGTTCCAAGAGCCCGTCGCGGCGCAGGCGCCGCCGTCGTCCCCCGCCGGCCGCATCGTCAAGTCTTTGACGTTCTGGATCATTGTGGGTACGATTATCGGTATCTTCCTCGGCGAATACGAGCCCGAGTTCGCCGTCAAGGCCGCGCCGACCGCCGAGCTGTTTCTGCGCCCCATCCAGTTTGTCGTGTTCCCGTTGGTCTTTTCGTCGCTGGTCGTCGGCATCGCCGGCCACGGCGACATGAAGCGGCTCGGACGACTCTCGCTCAAGACTTTTATCTACTCGGAGATCGTCACGACCATCGCGCTCGTGCTGGGGCTCGTTGCTGTGAACATCATCAAGCCGGGAGAGGTCAGCGGTATCAAGAAGAAGGGCGACTACAAGCCCACCACAAACGCCTCAACCTTTACGTTCGCAGCGTGGATCAACCACTTGGCGCCCAAGACCTGGGGCGAGATGATGGGCGGCTCGGGATCCTCTGAACTGCTCCAGGTGCTGGTGGCCTCCATCCTTGTGGGCGTCGCCACGATCCAGCTCAAGGACGGACCCAAGAACCTCATCCTCGACTTTGCGCGGGCCGTGATGGAGATGATGTTCAAGTTTGTGGACATCATCATCTGGACGGCGCCCGTGGGCGTGTGCTTTGCCATCGCGAACGCCATTGGCTCGAACGGCCTATCGGCATTGAGCAGCCTCGGTGCACTGGTCGCGACGGTGTACGGCACGCTGCTGGTGCTGATCATCGTCGTGTACGTGCCCATCATGGTGATCTTCCGTATCCGCCCGGTGGAGTTTGTGATCGCGATGCGCGAGCCGCTCGCGATCGCGTACACGACGGCGACGTCGGAGGCGGCGCTGCCCAAGGTGTTTGACGCGCTTAACGCGTACGGCGTGAGCACACCCGTGTCGGCATTCGTCGTGCCGTTCGGTTACTCGTTCAACTTGGCCGGCACGACCATGTACCTGGCGCTGGCGCCGATCTTCTGTGCCCAAGCTGCTGGCGTCCACAAGTCGCTGGGCGAGCAGATCGTGATGGTGTTGATGCTGATGATCTCGTCCAAGGGTGTGGCCGGTGTGCGCTCTGCCTCCATCATCGTCGTGGCCGCGACGCTGGACCACTTTGACATCCCGCAGTGGCCCGTCGTGCTCACGCTGGGCGCCGACTGGTTCATGGACATGGCGCGTACGTTCACAAACGTGCTGGGCAACTGCCTTGCGGCGACCGTGATGGCCAAGCTCGAGCAAGAGTTTCGCACGCCCGAGTGGGAGCACGAGCGCCAGATGCGCCTGGACGAAGTCGACGTCATCTGAGGAGGAACCACACGCCAACGCGACGACATGGAACAACCCTTGGGTGATGAATTTATAGGCAAAAGGGGCTGCACGAAGACCTCTAAACGCTACATACTCAGTACGCTTCTTATTCGAATACACTGTGAGTACTATCTGCTCCTCTTTCCTTCCTCAATTCAAGGATGTGGCTTCTGCATTCTGTTCTCAAAATCTACGAAGGTCTCTCGCTTTGAACTAATGAACCTATGATTGTCTTACGTACGAGATGATACTTCAACGTCTTGCACATAGACAGGGCGTTCCGGAATAGCGCTCCGCAGCTCACCAGCCCCGCCAGGCTCACGACTCTTTCCAGGAAGGAGACCGTCTCTTGAGGTGAATCACCTGGTGGCCTCTCGCGCTGGGTTCATGGTTGGCGCCCAATGGGTGGGGAAACCGCTGACTCTGATCTACGGTACAACGCTCTACAGTACAGTACTCCTTAGCAAGGGTGCTGGACTGGCTCACAGCGCATTTGATGGGTACAGCGTGCTGATGATTTTGATGCTACTACGTAGTAGGATATCTTCACGGCACCGTGTTGCCGTTTACGAACCTGTCCTTGTCGGCTATCTGGCAATATCTCTATTGGTCAGCGTGGCATGTGCCATGCGGGGCCATTAGCTCACCACGCACAACAGTTTGCTGGGTACGGAGCGATAGTCCTGCCACGCTCGTACTCTCTTGGATTCGAATGGTGTGTGTGCTGCAGGTCGATGCGGTATATGACCGCACGAGGTTATCTCACCTTGCCCATCTACAGTACTGTACCTGTTGGCACGTGGCGTGGCATCGTCCTTGCCTTCATATCATGGGCAGCTGGACCCCCCCGTCTGGGGGGCTCTGGGGCGTGTGCTCCCTGGAAGGCGAAAGTATCACGTGCGTGTCTCGCTCTCTCTCCCTCGATCCCCCACTGGCCGCGTCCAGACTCTGTGCAGGCCCATCTGCCGTCAACCCAAACGCACGGGCCAGCCCGACCTTGAACCTACACGAAACGTTCTTGCAAGGACGAACCCAACCGGGCAGGCGGTTTAACCCAACACTGTTATCCCGCATTGGTACACAGCTACAACGGTGGCCGACGAAGATCCTCCGTTCCTCCGAATCGCTCACTTGCAAATTCGCTTCCTCCGAGCCACTTCCTTCTAAAGACCAAGTCCAGAAGCACTCTCTTCTTCCAATATGAGCGACTCTCCCAAGCCGTACCAGGCTGTGGAGCCGACGCCCTCGGGCAACGGCGCACCCAAGTCGGTGAGCCGCAAGATCCTCACGTCGCTGACGTTCTGGATCATCGTCGGTACGATCATCGGCATCTTCCTCGGCGAGTACGCGCCCAAGTTCTCGAAGGATGCGGCGCCGATGGCGCAGCTGTTCCTGCGTCCGATCCAGTTCATCGTGTTCCCGCTCGTAATGTCGTCGCTGGTGGTGGGCATCGCCGGC